>DWNA01000927.1:0-17716 GCA_018249835.1 Heliconius besckei | reverse complement strand
TGTGTGCAATAAAGTTTTTTTCTATTCTATTCTATTTCTAATAATTTGTAATACTTTTTCACTCATCAACTTTTCTCTTTAATAATTTTCAAACAGGACCCAGAAATAACTAACGCGCCTCTACCCCTACTCTGTTCTTACCTCGCACCTCCTGACGTCATAGAACCCAACGGACCACAGGTATGATATCATATATAAATATATTACATATATTTATATTAAATATATTTTTATTTATTGGACCATCTGTCCATTGATGTGGGACGTTTAGCTTTAGAATCTTTGAATATAAAAAAAATATTTTAAGTGAAACTTGTTTAATTGTGAATATTTACCTTATATTAAATACTTTTATTTATAAAACGTCTCACATCTTGTTAAATTTATAAATACAAATATTTATTCAATAAATTTTCATATAATAAAGTGAAATCTAAATACATAATATAATTTTATGACAGTGTTAAAATAATACATTTTTATCACATTTTTTATCAATACAATTTGAATTTCACAAAATAGTTTTAAAATGTTAAGAATTTAATAGACAATTTATACCTTTTCTTTACAATTGAAATGTTTAAATTGACATAATATAAAATATTGTTAAAATGTACTTACTAATATTTGTAACTGACATTTTTTTGTTCTTTTTTTCAAATGTTTTCGCTCTGGCTACTAGAAGCAAGTAATTG
Organism: Heliconius besckei; assembly: GCA_018249835.1. NCBI lineage: Eukaryota > Metazoa > Arthropoda > Insecta > Lepidoptera > Nymphalidae > Heliconius > Heliconius besckei. The sequence continues at coordinate 17,021 of DWNA01000927.1, read as the reverse complement.
GATTTTTTACTAAATTAAAAAAGAAATCTTTTTTACTTAAAATTCGGTGTTAGTTCCGTGATTAAAGACCGTGCTTGCGAGTGGCGCATGAATAAACCATTTTTTATAATTTTTTCTTTCTATATTTTTTTTCTAACCGTCCCCCCCCCCCCCTTTCTCCTAGAATGATAAATCGCGTAGAAATTTAGAAATCCCTGTAGAATTAAAGAGATTCATTGAAATGTTGTTTTTCTTTGTTTCATCATTATAAATAAATATTTTTTAATTTACATACCATATTGCATGTATCATTTTTAATCTATTAGTTTTACATTATTATGAAAAGTCAATCATTATTAAAAATCATTACAAAACCATTTCAAAGAATCTCTTTTTCTAAATTATCCAAAATTTTGAGTGTTACTTGCCTAGTAGCTATAGCGAGAACCATGACCTGTATTCTTTTTTACCTTTTATCCTTTGACTGGGTTTTATAAAATAATACACAGTGCATAAAAAGTAATTGAAATGACGAAAGCAAAGAAATGCAGTAAATAACAAATATTTTACGAAGCCCAGCACTGTCTAATGCACGCTTAGACCTGAATTTGAGACTCAGGGAGATTAAAACATGAATACACATCCACGACATACTTACATTACAATTACAACATATTATACGTTTCCATTAAAAATATATAAAACGGGAAGATATATACACACTCACTCTTACTACCCATCCTAGACTGTGCAGACACTTGCTACCTGGATTTATCGCAGCAATTACTCAATAAATTAGAGCGCCTACAAAATCTTGTCATAAGATTTATCTTTGCACTGAGGAAATTTGATCATATCAGTGAGCATCGATCGAGGCTCGGATGGCTTCCTATCAAAGAACGTCGGAATGTTCATACTCTAACTCTTCTCTACTCTATCCTCTTCCATCCTGAAACTCCAACTTACCTTAAAGAACGCTTTACCTTTCTCGGCTCTGAATCCCGTCTTGCCCTAACTCTCCGATCCCAAAGTGATAATGTCCTGGAAATACCTTTGTGTCGTACCCGTTGCTACAGTGAGTCATTCACTGTCCAAGCTGCGAAGCTATGGAATACCTTACCGCGAGCTATAAGGCAGTCTAAATCTTTAAATATATTTAAATATAAAGTTAAAAATTATTATCTTAGTATGTAGTATTTTTTATATATTTCGACGTAATTGTCATGTATCTATGCACTTATTATATGGATTTATTTATGTATTTTTATTATGTATGTGTATTCTATGTAGTCTTTGAGATAGTATTTATGCAGGTGTATAAATATATATATGTTTGATCGCGCCATTCCCTCTCTTTTAATTTAAAATAAATAGTTTAAAATAAAAATAGTAAATGACAATAAATTTTGAAAACCTATTTGAAATTACCTATAGGTATATATCTTATTGTATCATAATTGCAACAACCACACAACAACAATCTATAGTCAGTTTTAAGTGAAATAAGTAAATTATCAAACTATTATATTTATTAAACGAAAATAAAACTATAAACATAATTATGCATAAACTAAAACAACTAAAGAGACGAATATTAACTTCAGACATCAAAGAGATCATGTAAATATGAACAGGCGCTAACATTTAAATTGCTTAATTTTTGTATATTTTTAAGAAAGTGCTATAAAATTTATATGGGACCCTCTGAAACATGTGCAGCCACAGCTGTTCTTTTTATTTAAAATATAATTTTACCAAATATTAATCTAAACATAAACTGTCACACCAATATAACTGCAACATTTAAAAATACAATTTATGTTGAAATTTACGCAAAAAATAATAGTATGTTTAAAAAATATTTAACAAAAGTTATAGTTAAGTGCATAAATAATAATAATAAATCAAAATACACAATATCAACACATTTTTATATTTAAAAAACACATTTCTTCATTAAACTTACACACAAAAAACACGCAAAAGCCATACTCGTATGTGTTGTGGTGTGTAATGTGATCTCCCTGGCGCTCGTTGTTGGCAGCGCTCCGGCGACTACCTGGTGCCGCTGCCGCCGCGGGACCTGGACGCTAGGTAAGGGAGATTGGCGCTATTCCGATATTTTTTGCATATAAAATTGTTTATAATAATTTAGTGAAAGTTTCATTTTCATTAAAATTACAATAATTATACACTAGTAATTCAGGCTTAGTATTTTTAATCCTACCTATGGGTAACAATTTAATCCACTTGTTTCCTATATAGGTATCAAGTGGAAAACTGATTTTCGAGAATGGACCATTAAATGAAATAGATTGTACTTTAGTTGAACAGTTTAAATGTAAGGTAGTTAGAATTTGTCTTTGACTCCTCTTGATAAATAGACACCGTTAATTGTTCAAATCTCTTCTTCTTTTTTGGACTCATCCAAATAAGTACTTATTTTTTAATGACAATAATTTCATTTAATTAAACTTTTAGTCGGTCCTTAAACCCTGGTCGGTCCGTTAATCTATTGAAGTGATTTTTAAAAACAGACAGTTGATATTCCATTTGTAATGAAAATTTTATTAGAATAATGCCAATCTCCTCCTCTATTCAACATTCTTTTTTTTTCTCAAAATTTTGGTAAAGTTAATGTGGCCCTTTACAATAAATTCGATGTTGTTAACTGATTACTATGCAACAATGGTTATCTTTAAAAAAAAACACATATTTTTTATACAATTTCACAATATTATAATTAAATATTTTTGAGTGACTCGGATAACTGAATATTTTTTAAAGATAATGCTGCGAATCAATTTTAAAATTTTCCCAAAATACTATTTAAAACTTATAAGTTATAAAAACTTATAACTTAAATTAGTATTTTGTTCACGTTGTCTTGTGTTTTCTTATTATAGATTTTTTAAATACAATTTTGGGGAAACTTTGAATCTACATTACCCGAAAAATAACAAGTACCAATGCTCTATAGACGAGCGCAGGCATGCTTAGTGAGACCCTTCTAAATAACAATCGGCTAATTAATTATAAAAAAATAAATTACAATTAAATTTCTAAAATGACGTCCCCTTATACAATATTTTCTTACATAAATATTTTTTGGATAACTCAAAATTGGCTTTAGGTGGAGATCTTAGGCCCGTATTTCTAAATCGCTTGCAATTCTGAAATCGATCTTGAGACCGCTGCTTTCATTCACTAATTATAAAAACAGCATATCAAGGTCGATCTCAAAGTTAAAAATGCTTTATACATACGAGCCTTAGTTACTTATTTCCTGCCTTGGCAGAAACGATACAATGAGCTTCACGCTGTATCCCGGATTAAGCAGGGTAGGCAGAGATAACCTAGAGTTAGGAATATATATTATATGTAAAGAATATATTAACCTGCGCTTGAAGTACAAGTATATTAGTCTTCTGACAAAAAAAAACAGTAAATCGCAAATTTAGACAAAAATTGAATGAAGTTTTAAGCATTTTTGAGTTATCCATGTATGTCTCAAGGAAACACTATTTAATTTGATATTTGAAGCAACGCTCATCGCGTTCATTATATTATATGCGTATTTTAGCTCAACGGATCAGTCGGCACCTCATAGCAAATCGCTAACGGCGGCACAGGAGAAAGCAGAAATGGAGGATTCACAATATCAACCTCTTCTGAAAGGTATTTTTAGTATTTTTTAAATTTATTTTTTAGAGTACATAAAACTGAGTGACTTGAACTGAACTTGAACGATAGACACACTTTCAGAATAATGGTGTAACTCCAGTGACTGGCGTTGCAAAATATTCTGAAATGTAAAATTGTAAAAATAACATAACGCCTAACTCTGCCTAGAGTGGTTATTCTATATATGACACCTTACCAGAGCAAGGAAATAAAATATATTCCGCCGCTGAAGCATACCGGCATCAGTAATATTTTACCTTCAATTAAGATTTAAATTTTCGTCAGATTATTTATAATTTTACTAAATATTGACGTCGACGTACCTACAATTGATGTTAGACAATCAAAGGCTATATATTGTACACCAAATTTAACATTTACTTCGGTGTAAACCCCAGCATCACAAGAATATGGCAACATTCCAATGGCCGCCCGCACGTGCGGTGTGAGCGCAAGTCGCGAGGCCTCGCCTGCTGCCGCCGACACCAGGAACAACACGTTTCTGCAGTCTAACTCCACTGATAGGTCAGTTAATGTAGCAACGTCATCATTATGAACATCATTATTGACATCATCAATATCTTTACTATCACTATCATCATCATCATCATCATCACTCTCATTAAATTGAACCTTCTTATCATCGCCCATATTACACTGGACATAACCCGCACCAAAGACATCCACGACGATCGATGCTACTGCGTTACCCAGATGATGCTACTGCCTATACAGTGTGTACATCGTGTCGTATAATTATTTAATTTGAGAAGTGAATACAATTCAGAATTATTTTTTGTATTACATGTTTACCTGTCTATTAATTATTACTACGACATAGTTGCTTGTTCACAAAAATAACTAAATAACATAAGTATTTATGCATCACAAAAGGTTACTAAGCTCTGTCGAAGGGGCTTCAATGGACGAAGACACGGCATCAGAACCAGATGAGAGTGCGGTCATCTGGGAGACGTCCTTCAGCAAGTCCAAGCCGAACTCTGAACCCCAACCGAGCACTGAACCTGGACCTACTGTAAGCCATTATATTTTAGTTATTATGTTTTAGTTTTTTTTTTCACTTTCCATCCAATATAGCAAAGAACAGAACATCACCAGAATTCAAGACGATGCATGTTGTATAGCAGAATTCAACGCCGCACTCTGGCTTAGCCGGCAGCAGCAGCAGGGAATATGAAAATAATTTGTAGCAGAATTAGGGTCAAATCCACAATCAACGCGGCTAACCCTTTTGTAGATATTTATTAATAATGACTCTGATGTGTCCTTATTCTCCCAAAAAGAAATTTTTCAAAATTAACTTTTACGCGATAGCTCATTAGTTTTTTTAAATAAATTTTTCTACCTTTTTTATACGTACAATTTTAAAGTATTGTGAAATATTAAAATTCAATAAAAAATGTGTTTTATTAACAGGTCGAAAAATTAATAAGTATCACACCAACATCACCGAAACCACCCGACAATGTGTTATCCCAAGCGATAGAATCCAATGTCATTGATAAAACCAATAATAAAAACACACTAAATGTTGATAAGAAGGCAGCACCGATAGCCTCCCCAGATCCCCCGAGAATAAACGCATGGAGCAAAGATCCCCCAAAACTTTTACCTAAAGCTAAGCCATTCTGTTTAGATGCAGCTCAATTAGAGCAAAATCTAAATGCCCTAAAGAAAAATAGTGGCTCAGTTAATCTAACTACAATGAATACTATGAAAGTACTACCTCCATATATTAATGTTGTCACACCAAATAAATTATCAGAATCAAAAACAATACAAATCGATCCAAAAAAAGCAGTTATACATGATCTACAATCGCCGCAAGAACCCGATGTTACCATAAAAGATGAGAAAAATAAATTAAAACAGTCTAATTCGGCTGCCAGTTTGTTAAACGGTCCAATGACAGATGTTCCATACGCAGATAGCGATAACACTTCATCCAGTTCAGGAAGTAATACACAAAATCTATTAAACAACAAAAAAAATAAAAATTATCCGGAAATTATCGTTGGAAATGGCAAAAAAGTTATAAAACAGGGTAGCAATGAGTTCGGCGACTCAGAAATTAGTTGTTAAGACGGCTGACTACAAGATGGCCGCCAAAACAAAATGGCCTCCCAAGATGGCCGCTGTGTGCCGTGGACGTTTTTGAACGTTGTAAATAATTTTAACGAACAATCGGTGTGAATATGTGTTGTTATTTTTAATCTGTCGATTATTTTTGAAGGCTTCTATCGCTTTTTAATATTATACATAGTTTTTTATAATTGCTCAATTTGCTCAATCGTTTGCAAATTTAGGAAAGAATAAAATTAGATTTTTCTACGTAAACCCGTCGTTGATTAGATTTTTATTATTATATTTTTTATAAAACATGTGCATTATTTGATATTAATACACATACACGCACACAACAGCTTATAACATAACGATTTCTAGAAAATTCTCATTAAATAATACAAATTGTTTAAATGTATGTATATTGTATATGAAAAAAAATATATTTTGCGTGTTGTTGTTTTTATTTTAAAATAACCAATATAAAGTCATTATATAGTAGATGGCTTTTATGTAAATAATAATCGAGTAGAATGTGTAAATCCGCCCCGGCATAGCGATATTTTATGTTAAAAATATAGAGGTAGTGTTTAAATTTTTATCAAAAATATAAATTATAATTTAATTCCGAGTGTTGCCAAAGCAAAAAACCTACTTATAAATGGAAAGGTACTAAATATCCACATTGTGTAGTGTGATTTAAAATTGTTTTTCGGATTTTTTTGACTGGCAACACTTATGGCGTTCGATGTTTAAAAAATATAGTGACATACAGACAACGGTCTTATATATTTATATGTATATGTTTATATGAAATGTGTGGAAATACACATATGTGGATGCTTTAATTAAATTTTAAGATAGAATAAGACGCGCTTTCTCTGTTTTCGATTATTATTATTTTCCACAGAGTATTGCCAAAGTGTTGCCTCTGAAATGCATTTATTTGTTTTCTTTTTTTATTTTTGTGTTTATTGAGGCATGAAAAGCAGGGTATTGTTTTGTTTTTGTGTAATTTAGTTTCTTTTGTCTTTCAAGCTTGAGGAATACGTATATGTACTGAAGTATATATATAAGAGAACTTGATATATAAAAATGTATGTAAGCCACAGCCAAGATTATAAAATGAAGTATTATTTTAACACAAGGTTTTTGTAAATGTTTTATATTGTTATTTTAATATTTTAAATATATAGTAAAGTCATGTACTCTGCATGTTTGTCTGTGTACTCCTGTACAGAGAATACGATGCTATAAATAATATTGTTTTGTTATACAAAACTAAAATAATATTCTATTTTAGATAATAAGTACGTTTTGATTGTTGATTGTCATATGTTTATTATAAGATACATTTTTTTTAAATTTGAATGTTGGTAACATTTCTATAGTTGTAATATTTATTAATTGGTAACATTGTGCCATTATTTTTTAACGGGAATTAGTGAGACGTATAACTATCGAAGATAAAGAAACCTAAAACCATCTGTACTGCAGCTAACTTCAGGGCGGCCACAATTCGTCAACTGTATTGTAACAGGCTTAAAACCATTTCTTCCAACCATTTGTTCAGTTTTCTTCATAGCACCGAGTTCCTTATTTTATTGTATACTTCTTCTTTTGTACTGAGATTCGAGTGTTTTTGTCTGTTACGGTCAGAGACACGAAAGGGCTCAACGTGTCTCCCAGCTGCAACAGAACAAATTTAAATTCAATTCATATTTAAATTAACCCAGAAAAAGTCGCGTACACAGTCACACTCTCCTTCTGTTCTCCTGCGCCACGGCTAGCCTCAAGAATTCTAGTTACGAAGTCTAATGGCGACGTGGCTTCCGTTATGGTCAACTGACACATTCAGAACGCTATAATCAAAGAACAGAACAATACATCTATAAATAAATTAATTTATTTTTAGATACAGTTATTATAATAATGTATATATTCAGTGTTCTGATTTTCTTATTAATTATATAAACATTTATTTTTGCATTATAAGTTTGATACATTTTTATTTAGGTAATTATTTTAACGCGCACAAAGTAAGCAATGATTTTTATTGGGTTTTTTGCGTTGCAAAAGTATTACCAACATTCAAATGGAAATTTAAATAGAATATTTTAATGTTACAATGATTAGTTTTATATCATGTTATTTGAATAAAGCTCGAAAAAATTTGTTTCGAACATACTTTTTAATGAGTAAAAGTACGTAATTTTAAATAATGGACATTTTAATGTCACACGCGATGATATAGATAATTTAATTCGACCTTTTGCTCTTGTTACGTGCTTAAGACTGCGTAGCCCAACTATGAAAAATATTTTAAATATTTCTCAAATCAACACTGAGTCGCTCGAGCTTTATTTAAATCATATATGAATTGTTATTGTGCCACAGAAAATACAATTATTACTTAAGAAAGATAAACAAATTATTTATAAACAAGAGGGATGTATTTAAGAATTCAAGATGGCAATTTGTTCCCTGTTCTTTGTCATTTTTAACTTTAAAAGTTAAAATAACTTTTTATATTATCTTTTTATAAATTATTTAAGAATCAATGCCAAAGTTGTTTTTTAAAATGAATGTGTAATTATATTTTTATTATAATAATATCCACGTACGCTCCTAAATTATTTAATTTTTAGGCAAATTCCATTAAATTTCTTTATCATAAAGTTTGCTTCACACGATGCCTATATTTTTCCAGATGCCTAAAACGTACAGATTACATTTAATAAATTAATAAAGTTTTTTTATATATATTACAACACTATAATTTGTGGGGTAGGTAAAGGTATCAGGTGTCGAATATTACAGTCAAGGCAGACCATTATCTCGTCCTAGTTATCTATTTTAACATACGTTATCTGTGTCCAATTAATTTATCAACTAATCAATCCAAGAAAATCTGTCAGCGTTATTTTGATCTAATTCTTACCGTCCAAATGGCTTGAAAACACACGTCTTTAGATCCAATAATAATATAGGATTATGAACGTATTATATCATGACCCAAGGAAAAATAGAATAATGTAATTTGGTGATTGTAAAATTACTGCGGTTGGCAAGGCTTACCCGGTCTACTTTTTTCCTTTGATTATGCACAAATTCCATATATATATAATGATTGTAAGGATAGGTGCTACTATAATTACTTTCTTACAACCATTTCAAGAATCAAGAACCATTTTTAAATCTACAATTTTTTTAAATCATAAACGTGATACTACTAAATCCCTTTCCAATTTTTTTTCTTGAATGAGTAAATCGTGTGTAGCAATCTTTACCCCGAATAACGTTTTATCGTCACTTCGTGTTGCTCAAGTTAGTATATATTGGTTTTTTATATTCCTTTCAATGAGAATCGAGGGTTGTGACTTAATATAGAGGCAGAGTTGAAGTTCCTTTTTATAAAGTGACTTTAAAATGTTATTCCACTTACTGCGTCTTGTATACGTCCGTTGATGGTCGCAAACATAATGGGGCCTAAAAAAACAATAAAAATCTCATAAGAAAAACAATAAATGTACAGATTTATAAACTAAAATACTCGTTTCTATTCGAAAGATAAAGGACAAAGGGCACATGTTCGTGTCGAGTAGTGTTTTTTTTAATAAATTTTCCAACAGATTGGGGTGCCAAACCTGTGTCAAACCTATCTTGGTGATATCTACACCATTTATAAGTAGTGACTCTTTTTTGGGCCTCATTGACAACTATAATTATTTTAATTAATCATCGATTGATTTAAAAATACAAGTCGCGGTAGAATTCATTCAATGTTTTTGAACAACGAAAATTATGTATTTTGATTTCAATCAAACCCCTGTTGTAATATATTAGATATAAAATTTTAAACTCAATATTTATACAATGCGAATAGATATAGTGATGATGTAAACTAAACAAATAACAATGTATGGCTAACTTAACAATAAAATCTTAATATTAAATGTATTTTGTGTAGTTTCATTTTGTTCTTTTTATAAATTTTCTGCATCTTGTTGACATTAAGTAAGGATTTAGATATTTTTCAATATACTACCTACTTGTAAGTCAAGTGCCAACTTTTTTCCAGTTTGACGTTATATTTCACATGTAGCTGGATAGGCAGAGGGAATTTAGCTTGAATTTAGTGTTAAAACACTTCTTTCCCTGATTCTACGAACCGTGTAGTGGTGCATCTCGATGCGTGGCAATGAGTAGGAATCGAGCCCATAACCGTCGAGTCGTCGTCGAGACGCACAACTATCTGTGAATTACAGAAAAATATTCGTTCTTTCGGGTTTTCTACAAATTACATAAAAATAGACTTATTCATTGAATGGAAGAAAACGCTAAGCTTAACATAGATGGCGGTACCAACACTTGGCTCGGATCTGACACTCACGCGAAACTTTTAGTAAATTTGTTATAAAGAGGTGTTCAATGTGGTCTATACTAAAAAATATTTTTTTCTTAAGACGTTAATTAAATATCGAAACTTTGACAAAAAACATTTTAATTTTAAAATAATCATAAATTCTCGTCACTATTTTAAGAGAAGAGGGACAAATAAATAAAATATCAAAAATGTTTATACCTCGTTTTATTTTCCTGATAAAACAATACTTTTATGAAATGCTAAACATCAACTATAATATAAACTCTACTTTGAAATCGCTTCGCTTTTTACACAAATCCAAGCCAGCCTTATTCTAATATAGGTTGATATTGAAGTCTTAACAGATATGAGACATTCTACGTTTAGGAGGAGGGTGAAGCGGATACATATACAAACAGTCAGCTTTCCATCTTTACGCTGTATCCCATTAGCAGGGTAGGCAGAGAACCTAGTGTTAAGACACTCCATTCCCCACTTTCCACCATTTTAGGAAAGTTGCAAGTTGAATTGCGGAACTCAACGCCACAATCTAGGACAGACAATTTAATATTACAATATATAAATATAAAGTACATAGATATTATATCAATACTATCAACACTGAGATCATTTTGGGACGAATTTCAAGACTTACATATAATTTTTATATATTCTTCTATTTTTTATATACGAGGTTTTAAAGTAACCACTTCACTCTGCTCGAGTAAGCTCAAGGCAACAAACAAATTATTAATTAAATAATTTGTACAAAAAATACTGGACTTAATCTCTGGAAGTAAAAATTGCGAAGGATCTTATATAATTTGCATTTTGATAAGAAATGAGTATTCATTAACAATGATGTTTCAATACTTTGAATAATACAAAAATAGAAATTCGTAAAATAAAAATCCTTTTAAAAGACAAGAATAGATGTAAAATTGTATATAATAACTTAACAAAAAAATATAATATTAATTGATAAATATAGGCATTTTATTACAATTTAGAATTGCTGAAGTTCATCTACTCTAAATTCAGAACATTCTATCACAAAAGTGGACAGTTTTAGCAGAATCAGGCATTTATGTACAACAAATGCAGTTACAGTATGGTCGACGAGTTGTGACCGTTAATTAGGCTTCCTTAATTTTTGCGCATTGTTTACTTTTGAGAAAAATAATCACAAAAATTAAATCTGCGCAGCAAATAGCTAACTTCTGGGCGGCTACGACTTGTCGACTGTACTGTACATAATAGGGGCCCCATCCATAAATGACGTCAAAGAATGACATTTAATGACAAGAGGGTGGGGAAGGGTCCGAAATTTCGTGACATCGCATTTCAGAAAATTAAATAAAACATAATATCAGAACTGCTATTTTAAATTTCATTAATTCTAATAGTAATATTGCAAAATACTTCATGTGGGAAAGACCGGTATCGGACCGGAATTTATAGATGGGTCCATATACTTATTATTTTAAGATTTAGAGCAGAATTTATTTGTGATTTAATATAATAATAAAGAAATGTTACTCATGTACAGTTAGTTAGTTTTAAAATTCTTAAACATGTTACATTGGCGAGGCATTGAATTGTATCTAATATTTTAACCAAAAAGGCTTTATTAATCTACCATAACTGTACACGCGTACCTATTACATATAAATACCAATTGCATAAATAAATCATAAATTCTATTACATAAAGTGACATTTCATGTGATGTTTATTATAATTGCACTAAATCCTAACTAAAGCTTACAATTTAAATAAATCGATGTATGAATGACATGAGCAACTAATAAATTTATAATACTATATATAAAAAAAGAGTGTCAGTCCGTTTAGACTCCCCTAATTCTCATATTGAGACCTTCAATTTATAAGTGCATTATATAAAATAACAATTCCTATAAATACGGCTAAATAATTACATGTACTTACGTAATATAATAAAGGATCATCAGTTTTCGAATTGTGCGATGTGTAAAGAAATTAAATTGCATTTCCAAAAAAAGTAAAACTTTCTTAATTTAAAAGTATATTTTGTTCGAAGCGAAATATTAAAAAATAAAAATCGTGGAGATTCATAATCTGATAATTTAAATATTTTATAATCGTAACAAATCTAATAACAATAATAACGCAAACAGTAATTATGCATATTGACATACATTTGGCGGGAAAATTTTGACTTTTGACATCTGTCACTATAAAGCGGGTACGACGCGACGTGTTATCAGCAAAAAATATTCGATTTTAATGCAAATTGTAAATTCATCTTTTTTTATTTAGAATTTTAAGTTAACGCATTAATTCACTCTTGTTCATCCGTCACTTAAATAAATCTACAATTTGTGTTAAATCGAAAAATAACATGTATTTACAAAATGTTTATTTTTATAACGCAATAAAGTTATAATTATTATTTTGGTAAGCGCTACGCTATATTTATATATTTAAATCGTCTAAAAGTCGTTGTCGCTTGATGCGTCGCATGCCTCGTTGATGAGCGCGGGCGGGTTGTAGCGGGGCGGAGACAAAACGGGCCCGTGAAAAGACTGCGATCTTAAGACGTTACTGTAATGCATAATTATGTATATACATATTAAGAATAATTATTATAAATGTAACTAATTATGACAATAAAAAATAAAAATGAACTAACTTAAAAGCTTCTGTGACTTAAACATCATTTAAGTATAAAAAATTGAACGTAACAGCATTGGAGCCCGTAACGCATAAGTTCAAGTACCGTAGTTTACGGTTTCCAACTAAAAATATGAGCAATTAAAAATATGTTTTTTAAAATATTTTGATATTTTTATTGTGAAAATATACAAAAGTTTATTTAAGGATTCTATGATGATTTTTAAGTTAGATCACTTTTATTTTAAAGGTGTGATGTACATCAAAGAATTTAAAAAGATTATATTTTTTAAAAATGTGCTAATTTTCTTAATAAGTTGTTAAAGTATTCTTGTATTAAAATAAAAATACAAGTGTAAAAAATAAATTTAAAAAGTTAGAATTAAAAATACAAAACGAAATGGAATAAATATAAATAAAATTTAAAATATTAAAAAACATCATACATAATATTTGATTGATGTTAATATAACAATAGTACTTATAATAAAAAGCTATAAGCGTTTCATGTTACATATAAAGCCAGATGATATAATATGTCGATGTTGTTTTTTTTATTATATATTTTAAAAAGCAAGGGTTAAAAGGCCAAATCTCCAAATCTTGATTTTTCATACAATTATACAGAAAATTATCTAGTCTTATTAGCATTAGCATTTTATAGAAAAAATAAGTGTCATTTGTAACTATTGTTGTAAATATTACATACATTTACATATATTTTACAAAAATATATAAATACTTCAATGAAAAACCAAGATAAAAACAAAGCTTGAAATATTTGCAAGCATATATTATATTTGTTAAAGAACATTTTATATTGTGACGACATTATTTAGTGGCTGTTCCTATTACGACCTTCAACCTATTACATAATAATGGAATCTGCAATTCTAAAAATATATTAAAACTGTAAAATATTTTGTTTCAAGTTAACATTCTGAATTTTGAATTCTTTTAATATAAATATTTTTTTATTTTATCAATTTAAATTTAAATATATTGTTTGTATATTATGTTACATTGCAATCTTAATAGACTCTAATTGACTCTGATTAGATAACAAAGATATATAGATATAAAATAAAATTTATTTTTAATTATCTATAAACACATCAAGTAGTCAATTTATAATTATAATATTCAAAATAATTCATATATACATATTAGACATTCCATTCTATACATTTCCAAAGAATTCCCATTGAACACCATTATATTGCCACTTTTCCAAACTAACCTTTACAAGATGGCCGCCCTTGATAGTTTATCCAGAATTGCATGCATTTTGACATCTGTCACGCTCTAAAATATATTAGAATACAATTTAATAATTCCTAAGACACCTATGTTAAAACATAAATATTAAATAAATAAAATAAATTAGCCAACATAAACAACTTTATAAGAAAGGCAAAATAATAAATTGTCTATTTAAATCTACTCAGCTTAAAACTTATACAGATTATATAATATAATATAGGCTAAAGACATTAGGCAATAAAAGTATATAGCGATACTCAATTATTTATTATCTGTTGTCTATTAGAAATCTAAATATCTATGTGTAGTAAAAATCATAATTGTATCGATACATATTAATATATGTGTCGTCATTACCTTCTATATTCCAGTACCTAGACAATGCATGTGTTTATTAATTTTTATTAAAATTAGAATAACATAACGATTTTTCTTTTGTTTTTTTTGTATGTATGTATTCATTACTTTATAATTTTAATAGGCATTTAAATGAAATCTTTAACATAAGATAACAGTTACAAATTACTTTGTTTAAGAGGAATATTATTTAAAAAAACAACGATTCATATAATATTATAATTTTTAATTGAAATTAGGTATCAACTATCAAAATTCTCTACATATTAAATGGGAATGTCGGGATGATGGGAATTTTGACAGGTCATATTTTCAATAAACAAAATCAATCCTGCATAAAACATATACGTAATAAAAAAGTGTAGTTTCCCAGTAAAGTAAACTAAAATAAACATATAAATAAATATAATTTACCTGGCACTTTTAACCGCCGGTTTGTTCTTCCCGAGCGCCGCCGCCTTGCGCGGGTCGTACGATGCTCGTCTCTTCCACTTCTCTAGTTCTTGCTTCTTTTGTTCTGAAAATGTTATAATAACTAATAGTTTTAAAGATTTTGGATCAATCAAGTGTTTATAAAACACTACGCAATTAATTTACAAAAGGGATATAAAAATGTTTTTTTTAGAATAACAGGAACTTCTGGTTCAAATTGATATATTCTTAAAATTACTTATAAACTTAAAAAAACACAAGCTTCACGCTGTTTCCCACACACAGCAGGGCAGGCAGAAGGAACCTAGTGTTGTTAAGACACTCCAATTACTACACTTAAGATTTGTACGTAAAACAGCCTCTCAATATATTGATAAATCTTCCGTTATAATTATATTGATAAATCTTTCTAGAACATTCCTTACCCATTTCATAGTGCTGAGCACTACCTCTGCTAACTTCTTTCTTCTCACTCGTATTCAAAACTCCCACGTAAGTCTTACTCGGGTCTCTTCTTAGGAAGTTTTTAGGTGAATTTTCAGATTTATATTTAGATATGTCTAAATATCTAGGTTGTATGTGCTCTTTCTGTTTCTTGTGACTGATCGAGGTGGTCGACGATGACATTGAATAGTCACCGCTATACCTGTAAATTGCAAAAAGCTTCGCTAAATGGGTAGAATATATAGAATGATAAGAATGAAGACCATGTTATAAGTCTTTATATATTATATATAAACAAAAAAATATATTATATTTTATACTTAAAATGTAAATGTAGATAGATAATTTATTAAAAAATTATAAATTAAAAACAGATATCCAAATAATAGTTTTAATGCCAGGTACAATAATAATAACATAAATATTTACTACCTCTGTTTAGGCTGTATAGGTGTTTTCTTTGGCCTCATCACAACAGGTGCACTTTCAGGCCCACTCTCCCCCTCAGTGTCGCTAGTATTCAACGAATTCTTCTCATGACTGAAAATAGATGAATTTCTTGGACTACTTCCGTTTATCGTGGAATTAGTATCACTGTCCAGGATGAAAGTTTTGCGTTTATCTATTGCTTCTTTATAATCTGTGTCTTTGGTTTCATCTGTGTGCTGGTGTTTGCGTCTGTCATTTTGACGTTTGTATTTTTCATGATGTTGGTTCACCTGGAAAAATATTTAATTAATTTTTTTTTGTTAACACAAATAAAACTTTTCGAAACTAGTACTACTTAAGTAGATAAACTTTTAATATAATAGTAAATTCATCTGTTCACAATAAAAAAAATTTGTTTGTATCAGGATAAGACATAATTGATGCCTTGCGATGCGATGAAGATGGCTAAGATATCAATTCTCATTCTGTACATTCTGTAAAATACTATATTATTATATAAGTAGTAGTAGTAGTAGTAAGCTTATTAACTTACTAATAATTATTATACATAAGCGTAAACTGCTATCTATTAGCTATTTGCTTCTCTGTCTCTCTCTCTTTAAATCCTGAACACTCTTAAGTAGAACAAAAAACTAAGTCTCAATCCACAATAATACTAAAAAAATAAAAATAAAAGCTAACACTACAAACCTGATATCCAGCCATATAATCCCTCTCCAACATAACACTATCATTGACATGTCTCCGCATGTCCTTCCTAAGATCCAAGATGTCAGAATGCGTGGAAGTTATCATTGGGTCAATTGGAAGAGTGATGTGGTCATCTTCAGTCTCTTCGGAAGAGTAGTCTAGAGTCAAGTCTGCTATGTTGGTAGTATGGAAGGATTGTGAACGGTGTACTGGGGATGAATGGCTGTAAAAATATATTTTTATTTATTTATTTGTCATTACAAATATGAATGTAATGTAGAAATATGTACTTGAATACATGTAACCAACTAATACAATAATATATTCTTGACTAATTGCCAATTCTAAAA
The DNA here is from genome assembly GCA_018249835.1 of Heliconius besckei. Classification (NCBI taxonomy): domain Eukaryota; kingdom Metazoa; phylum Arthropoda; class Insecta; order Lepidoptera; family Nymphalidae; genus Heliconius; species Heliconius besckei. The sequence goes on along the minus strand of DWNA01000927.1, from coordinate 267 downwards.
GTTTTAAAATTTTGAGAGTCTGTAAAGTACACAAGAATCAATCACTTAAAACACATTTTAAAAATGAGAAAAAAAAATCTATTCAATATCCATATTTTCCCTAGTAACGAAAAAACATCGCAATAAGAACATTTTTATGTATTACAATTAAAAACATTGTATTATCTATATATATAAAAGGACTTGTCCTCACTGACTGAGGTAAGACGCACGCACAGCCGTAACTGCTGTGCGTAGAAACGTGACATTTGGACAGATGATTACTTT
>DWNA01000926.1:0-17724 GCA_018249835.1 Heliconius besckei | reverse complement strand
GTATATAAAATGCAGCTTCAAGCTGATAACAACAAATGAGACAGCGAACCTAGTATTAAGACACTCCCTTTTCGATATTTGAGACATTGCGTCTTAAATCGCGGAACTCAGCGCTGCGCTTTGACTTATTATATTTATTTATTACAAGAGGAAAATTATCTTCCTCTAGATTTCTTATTTTATATTTTTTTCTGTACTATATATATTTGTATACTAACCTGTTGCACATTCAACTAGGCACACCACTACTAGTAGGACCAGCACCCCTCTGATAGTTGCGCTTGGTGTAGACATGTTGCTTGTTCTAAGCATTTTTTGCAGGCAATATTTCTATAGACAAATGAAAAAAATATATTATTGAAAGTTTAATTTTTTTTAAGGCAAACGTCAGCTAACTTTGATAATAGCTCATATTTAAAATTTTTTCTATATATCTAAATTTTTCTATTCGTATAAACATAAAATTGCTGTAATCTACATAAGTTTAATTTAATTTATAGGTAAAAATATCAAAAATGAATGAGTAATTATATAATTTCATACTTTTTCTGCATAATTTTTTCACAAATATCTTGAAAGCAAGAAAAGCTTTCTTATAATTTGTCTATTAAATACAAAAACAAAACTAAAACTCACCAAATCAATATTAAAACAGACTCAACTATCACTCGACATATCAATAGACCCCCAACTTCACATTACTAGTGTCTTAAACTTTCGATATCTTAACAAAGTGAGCCAATTATAAAATCACTCGTTAAATTCGTTGGTTTGTTGTTTCTATGTTATTGTTATTGTTACAGCTCTTAAAACAATTTAAGTTTTATCAATTTTCGATTTCTAACCGAGTTCAGTTAGTATTAAGACAATAAATTGCAGCTGACTTGATTGTTGTTGAAAAGATTTGTTCTTATATTTAGAATAATAATAATAATTTAAATTTTATATTTTAAAATTGTAAATTTTTTTTTGTTAAGTTCAACAACAGAAGATTTAAACATTTATATTTTTCTAATTGTAATAAATTAAATAATCAAATAACAAAAAAAATACTTCGCCTATAATATGTCTCATTTATTTTTGTTTCCATAACGAATGTATAATGTGTTAAGGAAGAGCGGGGTCTCCTGTTACAAGTACTAGTCCTGTTTCAAGTAAGTAACTAGTGTAATACTAGTGAATTACACTAGAAACTTACTAGGTTGCTCTCATTACTTTCTATGTAGCTAAATATAATGTGAAACTGAAATTAATATATTTTATTATTTTTATAAAATACTTCGTTACTCAGTTTTTGATTTCGTCCACGATTCATTAAACAGAGAAAATAAAAAATAAAAAAAACGAATCTTCCCCCGAGTCTGGATAGAATTCATAACTACAATCAGTATATTAACATATCTAATTTTGTCTTCAAAGCCATACTAAATAATATTTCAATAAGTTCTAATTTTTAAACCTCAAAATAAATTAGAGTTGATTTGAACCTACAATAAATGGTACAAAAATATACAAACTAATATTACCAACATAGTCCACAATTATTTATTTCAAATTAAAATATTTCCATACTAAATAAGAAAAAGCTTTAGTTAACCATTTTAATATGCATGGCATCATATCAGATTACAATAAATCTCAACTTTTATCTTTGATACTAGAAGTTACTTCAATCGTAAATACTAATGACGTCGCATAAAATTAAGTGGACCTCCATTAATGGTCGTGGGACGTGGGTTCCTACAAACTAGTTGCGCTTTAACAATTAAACTTATTTGTTCTGTGTTTTAAGTTATTATTGTTATTTTTTATATGTGACTTTTAATTGGTAGAATACGCAACGAGAAATAGAAAGGTAGTAGAGTAGTGTTAAATTTCTGTTTTATTTTTAAAATTAACATAATTAGTAGACTGTTTTAAAATATACCTGTTTTATAATATACCCAGTTTTTTATATAGGTAGAGAATGATCTAGTGTTAAGAGATTCCGTTCTCCACATTCCACGTGAATTCAGGACATTACATGTTGATTGGCGGATGACGGCACAGCACTTTAGCTAGAACCCTAAGACTCCTTTAAGTGAAGAATAAACCTATAACCATTGTGTATATAAATAAAAACTACACCACTGTGGATTTAGACTTACCAACACAAAAAGTATCTACATAAACAATAGTTCTATCAATTGTTTGTATAAGATCTGATATAGTATAGATAACTATCAGATTGTTAATAGAACGACCCATTTAATAGAAACGATAAGATCTATGTCATTATAGTATGCAATTCAACCGTTTAAAAATATAATAGGGTTTTTTTACAGTCAAAATCTTAAATTTAGTGAAAACTACATTGGTTAATCCAAAATGGATTTTCTCATATAGTATATAACTAAATATTAATATTATAGTAAGTCGATTCAAAATGTAAATCCTCTTGTTTCTCGCAAACCTCCTGATTTGACACACTCTTATAATATTGATATCGAAATGTGATACATCAATGAGATTTGGAGATCTTATGCGTTAAAACCCTTATTGAAAAGATTTAGGGAAAAAATATGAAAAAATAGTTTCTTTAAATTCGATTCTTAACGACTCGCCTGCTTGAACTAAATTATTATTAATTTAGAAGGTAATATGGATTACTTTAATTTATTATTATTATTTTTTATAAAGATATTTATCGCTAGAATAACGGCAATGATATATCAGACCGATTAAAAACATGACAAGGATAACTTTTAGACATCTCTTAAAATCAAAATCTCTCTCTCTCTCTGTCTATTTTTGATAGAAGCTTAATAAAGAAAAAAAATCTGTCTGTTTCTTCATTGTTTTTAACATATATGTATAATGTTTATTAAATCAATAATCAAAGTTCAATAAATTAAGCAGCGATATTAGTTTCAATTGTACTACTAGACAATAGTTCAACAAAACAATTGTTCTAATTATAGAATTCTTATATCATTAAATCTGTATTTTCTGAATGCACTTGAAACATGCAACGAATGTTTTTTTATCTTTTTCATAAAAAGATTATAAAAGAATACACCTTTTATGAGTCTCGTGAGATGACATGCGAAACTATTGTTAAATACTGTCTAAACCAGAATATATGGCGATTTCTTATTCTTATTTCTTATTTATTATATATTTATGAATTTTCTACGTTTACTATAATTAAACTTCATTTCTTTTAAAAAAAAATTTTTAACGTGCACTTACATTCATTATTTTTGTGACTAGTATAAATGTAAATCTCATTTGTTTGATGACATTACAAATTTCCGTAAAACATTTTTCAATGTGCTAGCGGTTAATGTAACTTTAGTATAGCATAGATTAGAAATAAAAGTACAAGGGGCACTAATAGTAGTGAGTTCGATTTTCATTTTGTAAATTTACTTACCATTACTGGCAAACAGATTTTTAAATAGTGAGAAAAAAATCTTAAATTAATATTTAATAAATGTTTTTTATTGTGTTATAAATTAAAATTTTATGTAAAAAAAAAACTTTTGATATATAATTTTGCCTTTGTCTTCTTCTCTTAAATTACTATTAATAAATGAAGTAACTAATATCGCATTAAAAAAAATGCGACGGATTTTTTTTACACAAAGTAATTAATCAACATTATAAGTGATGAGCCTAACGACCCGATGAATCTATGAAAAGGAAGACTTTGTTTAGGCGTTTTATTACTTTTGTAGTACAAATATTTGTACACATGAGGCCGTCGTGGCGCAGCGGCACATGGGTGTGACTGTAACGCGACGGTTGTGGGTTCGATCCCCACTCGAGGAAGTTAAATATTTATTTACGTTTATATTTCTATTTCTTCGCTCTAGTGTCGAGGCGAAGCGCTGCGTAGAGCTCTACCACACAACACGCAATGCCTCCAAAATGCGGCACAAAGTGGGGAACGGAGTGTCTGAACACTAGGTTCCCTCTGCCTACGATGCTGTGTGCGGGATAAAGCGTGAAGGTAAGTGGAATGATTTTTATAATAATGAATTTCAAACAGTTATCGAACCAGTGCTCTACAATTCAAAGTTCGGCGAGCCCCAAATCCTAATACGGTATAAGTAATATCCTAAATAAATAAACGTAATATTTTACTGTGTTCGCTTAAATGTTCAACGTTTAAACATCCCATCTGCATATCATAACGATGTCTAATATGTTCAACCCCAAAGTTGTTTTCAAACGAAAATAAGAATATTTAAAAAAAAATATATCGTTTTTGAAACATCGCGTGCTACACGGCGGAACCTATCACCGCACATTGTTCAACCATGTTTAAAAATACTCTTGAGCGGGTTTAAATTGATTGATATTTTTCAAAAAATATAATCGAAGTATCAAACGTCGCATTTACAGTCAGACAATAATAATAAATGAAATTTAAATGAATTCAAATTAATAATTAAATGAAATAAAAAAATATATAATCATTTTTAATTTGAAGTCATTTTCAATTCAAATTAAATGAATTTATTAAAATAATATTTCAATAGGAATTGAATTCTTTCTCATCAGCCTAGGACTGCGATTAACTACTAGACCAACCGACCAGTCTACAATGATAGGAGGAAATAAATAGAAAAAAAGAGACAAAATTTCTTCAACTTTTACGTGGGCAGTAATTAATGTACCTACTTTGTTTCCTCTATGGAAACACGGCGCGGAAACATGCTACTTTTTTAAACTGTTCATGTTTATTATACAGGTTAAATGAACTGCTAAAAAATAAAAGAGTAATGTATGGAATATGTTATGTGAATAAATATATACACTCTGTATAGAAAAACTGCAATAAAATACTTATTTTTGGTTTTTCTCTGTTTATTTTTTAACAAAATTATATTTTTAATAAATATCGATTATTTTGTGAAAACAATTTGCAATTTTATTCTTTTCGTTGTATTAAAAGAATATGCACATCGGACGCTCGATAAAAATAACAACCCACAAACAAATAAAAACAAATTACCGAACTTAAAATGTATGGAAAAAATAACAGAAAATGCCTGGAACTTTGACATTTTCGTGAACTTTGGAATTAAATTGAAAGATAAAACAATTTAATAAACATAAAATATCATTATTTTTATAATGATAATACCGGTAGTCAGTCGTGGCGTAGGGGCTCAAAAAATTACTGTAAATGGATTATTATTTATATTATTATTTTAAATTCTACTTCGTAGTCTCGGTAAGTTAATACCGGCATATTGACAGTCACGGACCTAAGTCAAGTGAAAGCCAAATATATATATATATATATATATATATATATATATATACATATGGATAATGAAATTGATGTAATGCTTAAAAATTTTCTAACAATCCTGCACGTGTTTAAAATCGCTGCTTTTTGTAGAAGGGCATAAGTATATGGGGGCAAATCTAATGTCTTAATGGATTGGTGAAGATTTTTGGGAATGACACCTGTGCTAGAAATAACTACTACTACTACTATTGTTACTTTTTTCAATTTTCACATTCTAATGATTTCGTCTTTTAATTCTTCATATTTTGTAAGTTTTTGTGAAAAAGTGGTTATTATTATTATATTTCTCTGTCATAATTCTAGGATTTAAAAGAAACCGCTCCTTCGGAATCCTTAGAGAATGAATATACAAATGTTTTGCTGTGTCGCATCAGCTGGGATTCATCTCTGTGTAATATAGCGTGAAGGTGGAAAAAAACCCTTTTAAATATAAAAAAAATCTTGTTTAATTGCTTAACTTAGGCCTACTACCAACTCTATTATCATTATAACACAGGTGAAAATAATTACTTTTTGAAGCAATCTTTTTAAGTGCTATCGAAACCGTAGATCATCCGGTCTCATCATTCATCTCGGTGACATCCTGGCTTTTAAGCCTAAACAGGGAGGATACAAATGAATTACAGGGGACTGTTATCCTTCTAATTGAGATTTATATTACTTGATCATTGGCAATTGGTATTCAGAAATCGAAGTACAGGCTATCGAATGTAGAGTCATAACACAGGGGTGTAAGCGTGTAATTGTGAACGCTACAGGTAGTGGGTTCGGTTCTCATTCGAGAAATTTTCGTTACTTCGCTTTTGTGTCAAAAAAAGAAGTATTAGTTAAAAACTTGACACCATAATAATTATTAAACTGTGATATTGAATCTATCATTTAAAATAAAACATACCCATATAATATAAATTAATACGGAACACTGTACTTGAGTTTTCAATTCACACTTGTTTAGAATTTTTACATTGCTTGGTTTAGAAGGTAATTTTTCGCATGTGTAATAGAATAATACGTTTGGAAGCAATTTCACAGTTTATTTACTGAACCAATCATCATTTTCACGAATATAGGCTATAGTTATAAATATAAAATAGTTTATGTAACAGGTGAAGCAACAGATTGAACAAATCGTATGTCTTCGATATTTTGCCTTTGAATTTGTTATTTTTTTTAAATTCTAAGCCGTAGACGTAGAAGTGTAGGTTCGAGTACCGTTTGACGTAATGTTAATATTTTAATTATTTTATATGTGAATAATAAAGAGTGATGCTAGTGCAAATAGGATTTACCTCTTGACACTATTTGGCTTACGTAGTGATTAGTTTCACTTTAATTTTTAAAGTTCATCGATCTGTAAAGGGCAGTGGGAGTATAGCAAAAATTAAGCCTGGAAAGACAGCGGGGTGCATTCTAAATAGGGCTCTTCTGGATATAAGTTTTCGGCCAACCGGATATTGGCGGGGATAAATGTGAAATCTCTTATCGGTTTAGGTAAAAGATAAAAATTAATCTTTTTTTCAATAATTCCTTAATAAGCACAATAAATTTCATTATAAAAAGTTAAAATAAACATTTTACTTTGTTTATATGTATTTTTTTAAATGTTGTTTTTTTTTTGTGGAAACCTACCTAAACGAATCTAGTCTACTATATTATAATTTTATTTATAAGTATAAGACGAAAGCTTGTATTACATATTCTTTTATTAAGGTAAATTTAGGTATTTAGTCTCACTGTAATACTCGTAGCAAATATAATTGCGAAAATAAAAAAATATATTACAAAATTTTCTTCATAGTTCGTGGGACATATAATGACGAAAAAATATGTAAACTAAACTTTTAACTAAACTTGTAACTTTGGCTATTAGTAAGTTATTTTAAAAACATTTCTTAATTAACATTATAATAGTTCTGATCATGGGAAAGTTCAAAACTCAAAGCTTGGCCACGGCGTTAAGCTCCGCCACGATACAGAATATTTGTCAACCCCGCTATGTAGGATATAGCCTGATATTGCATTTATAAATAAAGTTAATAGGTATTATAATCGATTATTAATTTTTATTAATAAAGTAGGAATGAAAAATTTCGACTTCAATTAAAGTAATCTACTTTAACATCCTTTTATTTGACGGAAGAGTGATTAAAAGCTTACGGAAATATTAAGAAAATATTACGAACGAGTTTATGTACTATTTAGGGTACCGTACCTTTTGAGAAAAACGGAACCCTTTGTTGTCCGTTGTCCGTCTGCCTGTTTGTCTGTCTGTATGTCAAGAGCTTTTATCTCAGGAACGCTTGGAAATATCGAGTTAAAATTTAAATCATATACTACGGTCTTAATTTCCTATAAAAATCGTTCAAGTTCAAGTGGGGTATATAGATGAAACTGCTCTGGCTAAGCTAACCTTGAGTTTCAGAAAAAGCACGAGACCTCCAATTTTTCTTTAAATATACCATTATTTTCAATTATTGTTTTTATTATAACTTTTATAAAAAGTTTATTTTTATAAAGTTATTCGGAACTTTCATTTAACTTTTCTCTTTCTTTTATATTTTTAAAAAATGAATTACTAAAATTAATACCAAATAATACGTTCTGAAAAACAGTACATAATTAATTTCTTACTTAAAAACTACTTTTATAACTTTCCTAAATTACATAATAATTTTTAATAAATATCTATAAATGCTCCTCTTATTTTTCCAAAAAAAAAGAAATAAAAAATATTATATATAATTTAAAAAAACATCAACTTACATCAATCCTTCCAGCACTGTCAGCGGCACACAGGTATCTACTTAAGGCTGGGCGGTACACCGCCTTATATACGCGCTAGGCCGCCCGCCCACTGATTACAATTTGTACATATGTTTATTATATAATATATTTTATTTGTTATATTATGTTTTTGTGACGTAATTGAGATGTGAATTGTGTGACGGTAACTGGTTCAAATTTTGTATTAAATTCGTATTCTATATTGGCGGCGTTGAGTTCTGCAAATTAAAATTTAAAGCTTTGAATTCGAGTAGGAAGCGGTGAAAGTAGTGTCTTGATACAAAATTCTCTCTTAAATTTGTTGTTTATGTTCTTACATAAACTTTCTGTACGCGAGACAAACTATACGCCTACCTAAAAAATATATAAAATTATTATTTTTTAACTTCACTCTGTATTCTTTCATATAGCAAGATAAGCAGAGGAAACCTGGAAATCTAGTGTTGATATACTCCGTTCCCCATTAAGAGGCTTTCGTTCCCCACTTTTCGCCGAATTCCTCCGCTTTGCCTACCAGACCCTGAAAATGGACTCCACAACCTGCATTTACAGTTTCACATTTGTGTCCCTGTATTACAATGTTATATTAGATTTTAATCTTGTAAAATATAGTCTGGTTCATACTTAAGCTCTACGCAAGCGCGGGTGGACGCTTATATTACAAACTTTTGACCTAACTTTAAAACTTTAAATGTCCAGATATAATGCAATGCTACAATACACATAAATTTTAGTTAGCACGTGTTTAGTAGCGGAACTCAGCGCCGCGCTGTTTCATGTTACCACAGCGGGGAAATTAAATAATTTATTACCCTGAGTGGGAATCGATCGAACCCACTACCGTCGGGCCCTGTACTACTCCAGTCTTTACCGATCGACGGATAACTCATTAGAGTTATGAAATTTTACTGCAGTTTTCACTAATAGACACACACGATCATTCAAGATACAAGTTTATTTATATGTATTGTAATAGCATTGTCTTCTATGCGGATGAGGCTGCGAGTATAATACTATTTTATTCCTTTCTTTATTTTCTAGTCTCTCTTATTTCTATATAAATTTATTTTATACTAGCGGACGCGCGCAGCTTCGCTTACGTATTTAGGGGTGAATTCTAATAAACCATGAAACATGTGTTCAATGAAATATTTTTAAGAGTCTAAATTTCAAATTTTATAAAAATCGGTGGCGATTTAAAGATTTTTCCATACAAACTTTCAACCCCTTATTTGCACTCTTAGGGGGTGAATTCTAGAAAACCATGAAACACGCGTTCAATTAAATACTTTTAAAAATCTAAATTTAAAATTTTATAAAAATCGATGGCGATTTAAGAATTTTTCCATACAATCTTTCAACCCCTTATTTGCACCCTTAGGGGGAGAATTCTAGAAAACGATGAAACACGCGTTCAATTAAATACTTTTAAAAATCTAAATTTAAAATTTTATAAGAATCGGTGCCGTTTTAATTTTTTTTCCATACAAACTTTCAACCCCTATTTCACCCCTTTAGAGTTAAAATTTTTCAAAATCCCTTCTTAGTGGATGTCCAAATAACAAAAGTAAACATTAGTCCAAATTCCACGTTTCTACCACCAGCGGTTACAGCTGTGCGCGCGTCTTACCTCAGTCAGTGAGGACAAGTCCTTTTATATATATAGATTATGTTAAATATTTTATACAAAGAGGACATAATGGCACTACTCAGGGGGAATTATTTAAATTATTGTAATTTTCTCTCTCTGGGAAATAAATAATAATGTAATGAAACTTTCTTTATATCAGCTGTTATAAAACACTAACATACTCGTATACTTTATAATATTTCCGGATAAATTATAACAAAATTTTATAAGAAATTTAAAATTAAAACAATCAAAAAACACATATATTTAAATCCCTGTACTTTTATTACGCGGATTAATTTACTGATGTTCCATATACTTCATAAATAAAGGCTTGTAATTAATTTATTACTTACGGTTCGTGGTTGTAAAAAGTTAATTAAAAAATACACACAATAATACAAAAATCGGTAAATATTGTAAGACACTTACAACATATTGGAAAGGACGAAAAGTGAAGTGCTCACACTTTCTATTGACTATAGTGTACAATAGATACTTTCAGGCCACCTTATTTCCCAGTTAAGTCTATGTTTTTCAATACATCTCTTGATACAAGCCTGGATACAATTAAAATTTTATTGTATATACATATGTAGTGACTCTATTCGATATTCTGTACAATACCTTGGCAATGTATATAATATCTGGGGCGTCCAGCCAATGTGTGAAATAATATGAATATTATTGGCAAACTAAAAAGATAGATTCCATGATATTTTGGCTTAATCAGTTTCACTTTCATTATCAATTCGCAGTTTCTATCTTCGTTGAGTCGCTTTTATTTCCGTATTTTAGGTAAAGATACAAAAAAATATTACTTATAAAAATGCATTAGGAATGAACGTTAAATAATTTCTTTTGAATATTTTCTTTGTTTTCACGCACCTCGTGCATTTCACGGGCCAGGGAGCTCTTGTCTATGTTATTCAGATTTCCACTTTTCACCCAATTAAAGATGTTAAGTGCTTTTTTTACCAAACGAGGAAAATTTGTACTATAAATGTGCTGTACACCCATAACGATTCACGGTGGTGTCTGTCTAACGTCTATATATATAATCGTACATATTAATGATTGTAACCAAAATTATAATACTTTTACTATATGTCAAGACACTACGTTCCTATGCGTAACGTCTTATCATTACGGAGTTGGCGGAACTCAACGCATCGCTTTGTCTTGTTACCAGAGCGAGGAAATAAAAATAATTAATTTCCTCAAGCTTAGAATGTGCCGCGCCAAAACTGCCTCGATTATCTATAAAAAAACGAAAAAACTGCATTTTAAAGACAATAATATATTATTTAAAGATCTAATATATGTTATTGTCTTAATAATCTATATCTATATATATAATAAAACTGTAAAGGGGGTAAAATCTGTACATTGAATATAAACTAAAAAAAAACACTTCAGGGGGACTCAATACAACTCATAGAAGGTAAAAATATGATTTTTGGAATTCTTGTCTGTCTGTCTGCTGTGGCTTTTTAACGCAAAAACTACAGGACGGATTTAAATGAAACTTCTTTTGTTGTATAGCTATTAGTCTTCGCCTACATATCTATATATATAATAAAACTGTAAAGGGGGTAAGATCTGTACATTGAATATAAACTAAAAAAAAACACTTCAGGGGGACTCAATACAACTAATAGAAGGTAAAAATATGATTTTTGGAATTCTTGTCTGTCTGTCTGTTGTGGCTTTTTAACGCAAAAACTACAGGACGGATTTAAATGAAACTTCTTTTGTTGTATAGCTATTAGTCTTCGCCTACATATAGGCTATAATTTATTTTGATAACCCGAATACCTGACATGAGACCCTAGCAGCCTATCAGCCTAGCACCCTAGCACCCTAGCAGCCTATCTATAAGAGATATCAATACAACGCTTTCAGAAAAGTTATTGAACATGATGAGCATTTTCTGTTGACATAAAAAAAAAGTTGGATCCAACGTGGAACCCCAGTCACCCAGCTAATCTTTATACCATATCGAATTTATGACACGAATTTATTTTCAGTCGTCTTAAAATAAATTATACTGCGTTAGTAAACATTTGTTTTGACGTTTCTTAATACCATAATTATTATTTGAAACGGTTCAACATCAAATGATATAAATTTAAGTAAATATATTAAGTAAAAAATCCATAAATCGGTAACATATATGTGTATCACAGAAAAAAATATTACATTCTTATAATTTTTAGGCCCGTTGTGGCGCAGTGGCACAAGCACGCGACTATAAACGGGACAGGTTCGGGGTTCGATTCCTACTCGAAGAAATGAAATATTTAATATTTTCATTACCTCACTTGGAACGAGGCAAAAGTAATTTTATAATATCAAAAAACTATACGAAATATCTTCTTTTTTATAAAAATTGTTGAAATGAATGTGTTGCTAAGCGCAAATCTGTCAATTTCATTTCAAATCATTTTTTTTCGCTAATTTCGCTAATTGTTTTTTTTATAATATTCCTTGAAGTACGAGGATGGTTCTAACGGACAGAAATAATTAAAAAATTACCAGAAAAGATCCAAAACATGACTTTTCTATATTCCCATACAAAAAATTCGTATTAATATCTACTTAAAAGTCAATTTGGACTTTAATACCCTACTATAAAGTTTAAATGTTAGTAGCTCGATTCCTGGAAGGCAAAACAATTGAGTGACATTAGTATCGTATAAATATTATAGCCCAAGATCCCAGAGCTGCCAGACCGACGTCATTTTAGCAAAGGTGAAACACGTAGTTAAAACAGTATGCTTACTCACTAACTTGAAAATGGGATCCTTTCAGAGGTAACGAAAACTAATGGTATATCTCTTTCTAGGAAGATGATGAAGCCATCGGATTGGTCTGGTTGCTTATGAGGGGTCTTGAAATAGTCCGTAAATAATATATGTAAAACTTAAGATTGATAGTTTAATATAATTTGCCCCAATTTTAAGCAACCTTTAGGACGTCTGGCAGGAGTACAGGCCCACGTAAAGGGTCTGGTAATAATAATTATACATTTTTTACTTTAAAACATATATAAAAACGAAAATTTCTACTTTAACACAGCTGGACGTGTGCTTTAAGTTAGCACTATCTCTGAAAGGTTTTTTTTAAGTTGGAGAGTATGCATACAGTCTGAACTACATATTAGACTATCGATCCTCAAAATTTCAGCTTTGCTAAAATGATGTAGGTGCCCTGGGATCTCAGTCTATTAATGTCAATATTTGTCGATATTTCTATGGCAAAATATCACTTCAAATGTAAACGTCTCTTTGTGCATCTATATTATTAAATCTAAAAGCCACAAATTTCTATAATATTAATGAAGTGTTGTGTATTTGTGACTTACTAAATATGCCGCCTATAAGGCGTTGGACAAATTTAGGCAGAAGAATCTATTCGTACTGCCCAGAAGGTAAAGATCGCAATGAACGATAAATTTCGGTTGAGACAGACCCGTGAAGCACGACAGTTGTCTGATAATGGTGCAAGTTTGAATCGACCTGCTTTTTGTTACGATATATCAATTAATGCCAGCAGTGCCTACAGCTGTGTTGCTATTGGACCTATGAACTCAGTCAATATTGTAAGGTTATTGTGAAAATTAAAATTAAAAAATTGTAATAGTAAAATAAAACCAATGGATTGTGTTGCGCAAATGAAAAGGTGAAATTGATACCATAACTTCCATCTAAAGAACCATTGTACTCATTGATTTTACGGATAGGAGCAAACTCCATACACTTCTTAAAGAATATTCAACAATACAACGACTGCTTTCAAATGACTTCTTCTGCATCAACTAAAGCAGTTCGGAAAAATTCAATGCCAACTTTTAAGGTTTGTCATAGTATCTGCAGTTGTATGTTTATTCATCATAACTATTATAGCCCATACGCATTTTTACAATACATTTTTCCCTCAACAGTTACAAAGTCAAATATATCATAGAGCAGGATTTTTGTTACCAGTTCAGTTATGAGAAATTCTCCACAAGAAATCAACCTACGTTGTGCACATAACTATTCAGTGAAAAGGTCAATAGTTGAACAATTACAAAATTTATTTCACGAATACAATTAACTAATTATATTTTTCAAAATTACAATGTCTTAATGCACCTACTATCGATGAAGTTGCCATTGTTGTAGAATTGGAGAAAATTTGGAGCCATGTGACATGGACATGTTTTACAATGTCGAAATAATCAATTACAACGTATTAAGGAAACACATCGCTCATATGATGCACTGCAATATCCCATTAAATTTTGGCAAGGTGAAGATGGCTGTGATTTCCCAATCAAGATGATAAATTCCATTACAGGTAATTGAAATATTTTGTTTATGAGACGCTATGTCATCTACTATATCACTTACTAAACATGTTAATTTGATTTGACAGTTGAATTTAGATAGAACTTTAAAAGATCTACGAAACCACCAATAATCAATTTAGCGGCGTAATGATTTTATTATCAGGAGATTTTCGCCAAACATTGCCAGTGGTTCCACGTTCAATGCAAGCTGATGAACTGAATTCATGTTTAAACTCCTCCAAATTGTGAAAACATGACAAGGTATTACATTTAAGCAAGAATATGCGTGTCATGTTGCAAAATGATCAATCTGGAGACATATTCTCTAAACAACTCATTGATATTGGTAATGACAAATTTCCTATTGATGCGCTGACTGGCTGCATCACCTTTCCTGATCGCTTTTGTCAGTTAACATAATTAAAACATAAACTCATTCATAAAGTGTTTCCAAATGTTGCTGAAAAATATTTATTCCATGATTGGTTGAGCGGAAGAGCTTTACTGGCTGCCAAACACACTGATGTTAATAATTAATTTTCAATCCCCAAGATGGAGTTCCTGGCGTCATGAGGACATATTATCATCAGTTGATACGGCAACTAATGAAGATGAAGTAATAATGAACAACATAATACAAACAATCATATTGAAAGGAAAGTATAAAGGAGAAGACTTTTTGATACCCCGCATCCCAATGATTACGACTGACATACCATTCGAGCTTAAAAGACTACACGGTTGCTACGGCTACGGCTTGCTTTCGCAATGACTATAAACAAATCCCAGAGACCGTCATTAAGTGTTTGTGGTATTAATATAGAAAACTCATGTTTCTCGCATGGTCTGTTGTATGTTGCCTGTTCCCATGTTGGAAAACCATCTGCTCTGTTTGTTTGCGGGCCCTGATAACGAAACAAAAAATAACGTGTACCATATAGTACTACAATGAAAATGAAACTGAATTTAGAATAAGTAAAAATTAAATAAAATATAATAAATAGGTATCATAATAAGATATCGGAAATTGTTATTTTTATTGTCATTTTTACTGAATATTACAAGAATTTAAAGTGATTTAAGTTTTTTTTTGACATTATATAATTGTTAACTTGTCAACTTTCTTTATTTTTTTTATCTTACTAGCTGATCCAGTGTCCCGAATAGCAGAATACATATTTAAAAAAAAGAATCGACTGTAAGGCGATACGAAGTTCGCGGGTCTGCTAGTAGTATATATAATATTAGAAAATCAAAATATAGACACAATAGTGAACTTCAAATTCAACAAATGAACACTTTGAGTGCAACCGTTGTGTTTTAGACCGTGCATCGCCTAATTTCTCACTCTGGTGAGCAGTACAAATGATACATTATCGAGATGCGTATGCAAATATCATATATGATGCTATTGCCCATATTAATTTATATCCATTTTCGATTGATTTTTCAGTAATGGCGTGAAGGAAAAATATGATTGTTTGTTTTTTAGTGTTGTTCTTTCTGACTACTGGGGTAGCTATGGAGAACGGAGCGTCAAAGCCAGCCAGCCAGCATGCCAGTGCATCTGTGGGCGCTGGTGGAAGATGGATGGTGGAAGGTTGCCAGCTCTGTTCAACATTCCGTCTGCCAGGAGCACCATACGGTTGCATAATTTTAGGAAGTCCCCCAAGGTGACAGGCGTCCAGTGCGTCCCCGATAGTGTGTTAAGTGGCGACGAACTTTGTGTTGCCGTTACACAACACGCCATGTCAGGAACGACGAAAACTGCAATGCAAATTTGTTCGTGTGTTTGGAAAAACTAATGCGGATGTAAAATGAATAGAAATTTATTGCAACTGCTTTGTTTGCTCTGCCTGAATTTTGAAATTATTTCAATAAGTACTCTAAGAATATTTAACATTTCTGTTCAAAAACAATAGGTATATATATGCTGAAATCTTATATGTAACAGAAAATTTTCCAATTTTCATTAAGATTTGGAATATGAAGTACGCCTACGGTGAAATAACGATGAAGGTATCCGGAAGGGTTTGAATTTATTATACTGTCTTTGTGGTATAGTAGTAGAAAGAGACCGGCTACTTCAAAGTAGGTTACAAGTTGTCTAGAAATATAGTTGCTTTTGTTTTATCCAATTTATATGAAATGGAAGTAAAAGTAGGTAGTAGTTTTAAATAAATATTATTTATATAATTTCACCTTAAGACTAAAAACTAAAACTAAACTAGATTAGACTAAACTACATACCTCATTTGCCTGTGCCTACCCATAGGTGGAAATAGTACTTCACATGGGAAAAACTTGAAACTTATACCGCATCAGTCTATGTTCTGATATGAAGTGCTGGTCCACCCTGTTCGGTACCATGAGCTTATCTTTTTGCTCACCACCAATTCACTTCGTTTACTCACTACACAGAGACAGAGGGAAAAAACAGGCATAATCTGGTTAAAAGGATTTCGTTTAAAATATGTAATTGTTAAATTTAAGGTCTTATCTATAATAAGTTATAATTGATAACTAAATTAAATATTAATAAAATAAAAAGAAAAAATATAAGATGATCTTGTCTGACAATTTCTCTAGCATCAGACCAAAATTACTCTATTAATACGAATCGAATGTAAGTTCAACTATGGAGGTATAACAAGTTCGTTTATTTGCTATTTCTAAGTGTTTTAAAGTCAACAAAGTAACTTAAAATTATGAATATCGAGGAAGTTAGTAAAGGACTTCCATAATAGCCCTTCTCTTGATAATGATAACAAATTGAATGTTTATTTTAATTAAAAGTAAATAGAAAAAAAGTATTCTATGTTCATCCCGAGACCCTCAAGTATTGTATTTTCTCAAGTGTGAGTATTTTATCACAATTAAATTAGCGGTTTGGCCCTGATTGCGTAAAAGACAGACAGACAGACAGAGTTACTTTCGAATTTATAATATAGGTATGGATGGATTGATGTTAAAACAAAATGGCCTCCACAACAAAATAGGTAGGACTTGATTAGTAAAAAAAAACAACACAACCAAAAAAAGTGTAGGAAGTTTGTTTGTGAACAGATTTTCTTAATATTTATGGATAATATGCATTCAGAAGAATAATGACATAAATATCGTAGAGATATGTTCTTTTTCTAGGATATTTGGACTTAAGCTTAGCTTTTAGAATTGGCAGTGAAGCGTGAATATGCGATGCGAGTTTATGTGTTTTTACTTTGTTGCTGTGAATGATCGTTTAGTATGAAATAATGCTGTTTTTTAAGGTTCCGTACTACAAAAAGTAAAACCAAACCCGCAAACTTCAGTTCGTCAATTTGTATGAGCTGTACTTCCCGTTAATATAAAAATCTGAAAGTGATAAGGGATCCTCCATGGACGAGTCTGCATTGCAATTAACCTTTATTTAAACACTTTTATTTTTTATTTTTATAGTGTTATTCCATACTAGGGTCGTCGTGACGCAGGGGTACTAGCGTGCGGTTGTAAAAGCGAAGGTCATGGGTTCGATTCCCACTCGGTGGAGTGATATATTTTAAACTAGTGGACCCGAACGCGGCTACGCCCGCTTGAACTATACGAATATTAATTAAATATATTTATGAAATTATTTTCAGTTTTCAATAGAGAAATGCGTTAAGCAAGCTCATTTTGGGTGACGTTTTC
>DWNA01000925.1:0-17738 GCA_018249835.1 Heliconius besckei | reverse complement strand
AAATGCCACAGGGAAAAACTTGCAAGATGTCAGAAAAGCATGGAAAGGAGTATGCTAGGATTAAAACTAAGGGACAAAGTGAGAAGTACAGACATCAGGCAAAAAACGAAAATAACAGACATCCTGGCTCCAATTAATAAATTAAAGTGGAGGTGGACTGGACATATGCTCAGGTGTAAAAAGGAGAAATGGAGTAAACAGGTAACAACTTGGTACCCAAGGGATGGCACTAGGAGCCGAGGACGTCAAATGAGAAGATGGGAGGATGACCTGAAAATGACGTTAGGTCCCCTCTGGATGAGAGTGGCGGCAGACAGAAATCAGTGGAAAGAGTTGGAGGAGGCCTATGCCACAAGGCACACCGAACTGAGAGACCTATTATGATTTTATTTTAAGTGTTTTTTGTAGTTATAAATGTGTAAAATGTCTCAGTTTGGAAATAAAGGCTCTATTATTATTTTAATTAGATATTCAAATTAGTTGTGGTCTATTTTTATTAAATAATTAAAAAATAATTAATGACTTATTAATTTTATAGATTTTTAAATTCCTTTAGGCACCTCTAGGTCGTTCTATTCTAGAAGACAGAAAAAAACACTTATTTTTTTTATATTTTCCTATGTCAAATCTAAGATGGTGAGATGGTGTGCTTTTTTAATGGTAAAAAACAGTATTAAAAATGATGAGACTATAATTTTGTGCCTTGAAAAATAAACACATTTTAAATTTTAAAATTTTTTAATCGATATATTAAAATAATGTTATACACACAATACACATTTTACTATCGGTTACTTAAGAACCCAACAAATTATTTGTTCCTCTTTTCAATCGAGTACTTAAGTACAGAACTTGCTCATTTATTTTACTTCCAAAAGGAAATACTAAAATTTAAAGATAAAGCATAATTTATAGATTAAGGAAAGAAAAATATTTAGAATCATAAAAAAATAATATAGGATTCAAACTCGCGCCCCTAAGAAGCCTTCGATAGATATATGTAATAAGCATATTATTTTCGACATAGCTCAACAAGAATGCTTGGATAAGCAAGAAGTGCAGGTTAGAGCCTGGTTCTGTCCAAATTATTAGGTTGGTGAATATTTTTCTTTAGTGAATGTATTCAATACTCAACAAATAAAACTCTTTATGAAAATGCAAATGTTTTTATTATGTTTTAATAAAATAAAGGCAACTTCACGAAGTATTCCGCACACAATTACTAAAATTACTTGATTTATACATTAAATATGCTACGATTTTATTTTAACTCTAATTAGATTACTATACTATACTACTAAAGGAAACAGTTTATTTTTAACATATTTTATGAAGAATATAATTATAAAATTAAATATTTAAATATTTCAAGATATACGAATTTTTATCGTGATTAAATTATTTAATTTTATATAAAAATATTCTCTGCTGAGGCATAATGTCTCGAAAATCAGTGCTATGTGGAAAACTGAGTGTCTTAAAAATAGGATTATTCTGCCTACCTGCCTAGAAAGAGAGCATTCTGCATACAAAAAAAAACAGTTTGTACCTACTGTAACGAAATACGAAACTATACAAAAAAACCATTCCTTAATAATACGAAGTATAATACAAACCATAATGACTTATTCTACAAATATAACGTCAAAACCAATGGAATGTTATATTTTTTTAAGCTTTGGTTAATTGCTTTCAAAATGTATTAGATACTCTTTTAAATCATTAAGAATAATGTGACTTTATTAACTTAATATTTACAAGTATTAGCCATAAACAATGTTTATATTCTATTTATTTATTTATGTATTTATACAGGCTGGAATTGTCAGCACCACTTTAAATGAAACCACAGTTTTAACTACTCTATAAAAGCCTAATATAATTCAGAAAAAAAAATATTCCCAAAAATGAAAAAGTTATTTTTTTCAAACAAAATAAATAATAAAATTATCGTTTTAAAATAAAACGCCATTTGTAAAGTATATCATAGGCACGCACACACTTACCTGTCAAAGCGGCAACGTCGCACAGGTATGTGTGCGTCACACGAAATACAGGTATGGATAAAAATCGTGAAATGAAAAAAAAATCCTACGTCCAAACTGTTGAGGTACTTTGATTAATTTTTTTAGCTCTGGGTTTGAAATATTATACCCTGTATGCAGTTTCAGTAAAAGGAGCGCTGCCTCTTCCACCCTGTATACTAATTATAATTACATAATTAAATACAGAATTAAAAACAAATTAAATTTAACAATATTTAACGTGGATTCCAATTTATGAGATATAGTTTCATTGTATATATAATTATTATAATTTTATGTAAAAATAATAAAATATGCAGCTTCGCCCGCATGGTCAAATAGAAGTAAGGAGAACCGTATATGACAACAGGTACAATGGGTTACATTAACGCGATTGACTTGATATCATATATCTTTCTTTTATAGCCATTCTGTATGAATGGAGTATCCAATACAAAAATATTTTTAAAATTTAAGCAGTTCCAGAGATTAGCGTAGAACTAAAAAAAATCATAATATTTGTCATAATATATATTTATAATAGAATTGGAATTTATTTGGCAATGAGATAAAAATGGCCGATTTTCTATATCACAATTTATATTGGAATATTCATCAAAAAATTTTACATAGCTGGATTTAAATTAGTATATATAAAAAAAACATTTACCAAATAATTAACCAAAACTACTAAGAAGCAATTCTTAATAATTTTTTTTAGTTTCACGCTGTATCTCGCACACAGCAGGGCAGACAAAGGGAACCCAGTGTTAAGACAATCCGTTCGCCATTTTCCGCCGAATTCTGGAGGTATTTACAACCAGTCGGGTTTACAGTCACATACTGTGCTCCTACGCTACGAGTGGCCTCTAATGTTCTAATGTTCTATCTATCTAATATTATCTTTTACATATTATAAATTACTAAAAAACGTAACAGTCTAGTTGGAAGCTTTAATTACCTATTTACATACATTCTACACTTACCTATTTACATTCTCATTTAGTTAAATCCTTGTATTCCTCATTAAATATATGACCTTATTTGCTAATATTACATAAGCTAAACTATTTAGTACAGTTTAAAATTATTTTCGTGAATAAAGTTTTTTAAACCCATCATTATTTCACCGAAAATGACACAAATATTAAATTCTTTACAAAATATTTAAATGTAAAATGAAAAAAATATATCCAAAACCAAAATTTCCACTTTAAATGCCAAGAAAAAAAAACAATACAAGTCATTATGTTAAAGTAAAATTATATTTAAGTAAACCACTTGTGACGTCACAACGAATCTTTTTAGACGGGCAGGACCCCCCTGACGTGTGACGTTATTACGTCATTATACGTTATTAATCCTTTATTTTAATCGCTTTCAAGGGATATTAGAAAATATACTGCAGGTAATTGGATGTATATATAGATATTGCATGCCATAACATTACTCTTTGTTATGAAAGTTTTTTTTTCTTAACAGAAATATAAACAATATTTTCATTGAGAAAAATGGATATTCAGTTTTAATGTAATCATTATAATAAATTAATTACTATCCTATATCCTATAACAATTTATAAACACATAACAGACTCAAACCACTTAGAAGTATTACAACCTACAAATCAATAACCTGAAAACGAAATTATGTTTTCAATTACAACTATAACCTCATAATGAAGTATATTTTAACATATGAAAACAGTAAAAAAATATTATTTACAATTCTAAAAGTGGTTTGAAACAACTTAAACTAATAAATTACTTACATTATTCATTTATTCAGTTATCCACTCATAGCTATATATGCGGAGTCAGCCTAGCTGAACGATCCATAATGAAGAGATACACAGAATGGCAGGCAGGATGATAGCGAGGATGTCACGTCGTGTTTGACCACGTCGAACGAATGAGTGATGAAAGAATCGCAAAAAAGAATTATGATGGAAAAGTAAGTGGTAAGAGAGGTAAGGGGAGACCTCGGTTGACCTTCGAAAACATAGGTCATGTAGTGGTATATCTTAAGTATGTGTAGTTCTATTTTATATTGAAGCTAACATTTAAATAACATTGTAGTTATTATAATAAAGTAGTTCATATCCAGCATTCAAGTGTTTAA
The DNA here is from genome assembly GCA_018249835.1 of Heliconius besckei. Lineage (NCBI taxonomy): Eukaryota > Metazoa > Arthropoda > Insecta > Lepidoptera > Nymphalidae > Heliconius > Heliconius besckei. The sequence goes on along the minus strand of DWNA01000925.1, from coordinate 13,593 downwards.
TTACGATCACTATCTGTACAGTCCCGTAAAAAGCATGGGGATCCCCCGGAGGTTAATGACGGTGGCCGTGGTGAAAGTAGTATGTAGAGACCGCAGCGGTTGGCGCTCCGTTCTTTCTGATTACCTCGCTAGGGATAAAGCGTGAAGTTATGTTGCATGAAGTTAAGTTATTACTTTAAATAACTTCTATAAAGCATGGTAGAGCGTGACGTGTCCTTCTCTTGTTCTAGGAGGTATATCATATCGCGGTGGTTGATGCGTTTTAGACGAGTACGGAGGGCAAGCTGGCTGCGACCAGACTGTAAATAAATATAAATGATGATAAATATCTATGAATGTGTTTGTAAATTTCAATTCTGTTTTGAATTTTGATTATGAATTTGAGTTTCAAGGAAAATGAAATTGATTATGAAACTAATTGAGATTCAAGGAGAAAGAACATGAAATTTATGAAACTAATTGAGTATTGAACTTGGGAGTGTTGTATCTATAAAACTTTTTATCTAATAGATAACGGACATTTAAAACTAAGAAACATAGAAAGCGCAAAATTTTGAAGTTGAGGGCCTGCCGAAATTCTACGAGAACAAAAAGAAATATAATTTCACAAATCTTTGAGAAGCAATATCTACTTACAAATCCTCCGCCAGGGCCTCCCAAGGAGTCACTGGGGCCCTCCAACCGGGGTTTCTTACGAGGCCCTATCGCTTGCAGGGCTGTCAGGTTAGCCTCCCTCTGTCTTAGTTCTTCTAGTTCGGCGCGTTGCATTTCTTTTGCCTGTAAGTCAAGATTAACATATAAATATCCAATAAGAGGCCGTAGTGGCGCAATGGTACAGCTTCTGACTTAAACGCGATTGTTGTCGATTCGATTCCCACTCGATGGATGGATTATTTTCAGACAAAGAGTGGCGTGAGTCACTCAATACCTCTGCCTATCCTGCTATATACTATAGCGTGAAGTTATATAGAAAACTTATAAATATGTGATTTTTTTTTAATTATAACTATTATGTATAATTAATGATAATGTTTTCTTCACAGATCACAACATCAACATATCTTTTTATGCATATATTTTAAAAATATCAGCGTTTTGCATTCTTCTTCTGTATATAACTGTGCCAAATTTCATACTCCTCCGTCGCCATAATTTTCGTAATAAAAATTTAGTAATAAAGTTTTTGTTTCACATATATATATAGGCATAAAATACCACAATTATTACAACACTAACCTTAGCCTTCAATTTGGCTTGCTCCGGATCCTCGTTCTTGGATCTTGACTTGGCTGCTCTCAGAAGCATTTCTCTTTCAGAATCTTCTCGTCTCTTCTTTTCCATTCTATCTAATTCTTCCAAGAATTTTAATTGACCTTTCACATCTTGAGTCACTTCGTATCGAGTGTCAGTCTGTTGAAAGGACATTAATATTTATTTTTTGTAATTGTATTGTGTAGTGTGTTTTTTTGTAATTTTTATTTCTACTTATTAGGAATACAAATTAAGTTTGTAAAATTACAGTTAAAATATAATTTATTATACTTTTGTACCTAAAATTATTTGGGAAAATAATAAAAAAAATGTAATAAATAATAATTACTATACATATTGTTATAAACATGACAATTTCGCAAAGCATCCTTAAATTATCAATATGCAAAACAGCCACAGCACACAAAGTTGCAATATTTACATAAACGACAAATTATGTAAAAAAAATTTAATATTTTCTGACAAAATAATGTATATTATATGTTTATTTCTACATAAATTCGATTAGTATAGGAGTAAAATTGAGACAAAGCAGACACAAACAGTTTGAGGCGAGTTTATTTTTAGAACGTCTTACAATGAAAAGGTTAACGAATATATCCTCAATTTGGTTAGAACAACTACGTTTTTGCAAAACAAGACGAAATAGGATTTAAGATTTATATTAAAATGTCTCAGTTTTAAATTAGAGTATTAACGCGCAGACAGTATAACTTCCACTGCGACTTAAGATATTACTATTACTTAATAGATTTTAAGCATCAAAATAAAATACTAGAAATGCGCCGAATATTCGTTTGGTATTCGGTATTCGATGTATTCGGCATCTTTTTCAATATTCGTATTCGGCCGAATTATTCGGCTATGGTGCCGAATAAATTTGGTTTGAGTATTTCTATTTTCTTGGCTGCACGACACAGTAGAAATTAAATATGAAATGTCTTTTAAACCACAAATCAACATATGCATATCTTAAAATGTAGTCAATATTTATTTTAAGCTTTAAATCAACATTTTAAATTTATAATGAACATACTTAAGTCGCAGATTGACAATAATAGACACTTTAACATACCTGGGGCCCTACTCTTGACGGCAATGTCCAACTATCAATCAAGAGCAGTGCAGAAATTTAATGTACGAGAAGAATTCAACGTTTTTTCAGTATCGATATGATTTACTAAGTACATTCGTAATTAGACAAATTATTTAGTTAATAACACTATATGAGGGTTATAAATAATATACACATTTCTTATCATTACTTTGAAATTTGAAAATTATGTCCGTGGAAAACGATTTGTAGATGATGAAGAGCTGAAGGCAATAATAAATGTGCATTCAGGCTTTATTTTTTGCAGGGAATTGACAAGTTAATATTACGAAGTAACAAATGTATTGAGGTTTTGGGGGACAGGTACCTATATAAAGAAAATGGGTTAATTTGTGTTTTTCAGTGCTAATTCCAAGAATATATTGAACGCCCCTCGCAGATCAGAAATAAAAGAAAACTTAAGTGGAAAGAAACGTACATATTTTAATATTTATAATCAATTAATGGTAAATTATGGTACATTTTTCTTCATATAAGTTTCTTATTTTCGAAAATAATCGTTCGTTATATACACTATTACCAGGAGTACTTTTGTTTAAAGATTCTTTATTGCACTAAATTAACACATAATAAAACATACATTACGAAAAGACATACACAACGGTGGACTTATCTCTAGAAGAGATCTCTTCCAGTCAACCCGTGGAAGTGGATAAGTGCAAAGTAGCGGGAAAGACAAGATAGTGCAGGGAAATTGAGAAAGACAAAAACAAATAAATAATAAAATAAAACTAATAGTAATAATAAAGATAAAAAAAAATATAATTAGGCATGACATACACATAAATAAACATAAATATAGTTATACAAAATAAATAATATATATATATATATATATATAACAGCTAAATATAAATACATATATACTATATAATAAATACATATTTGTTATGATAAAAGACACAGAAAAAAGTGTACGGGTCATCTGAGAGTAAGTGACCACCGCTATCCACGATCTCGTCCGGACTCATGACACGAGAGGAGCTACAGGATACAGATCAAATAGTTCCCCAGACATATCCCCATGATAAATGCGGTAAAGAACGCACAGTGAGTCACTGCGCAAAGCCAAAGTGTCAAGTCCTTCGCAGATCATTGGGTCCCCAGCGATTCCAACGGCTCTGCGTTGTATGCGATCAAATGGGTCGAGCTGATGCTGGAGTGCACCAGCCCAGAGATGAGAACGGTACTCCATATTTAAAAACTGTTTGTCATTGGTTGGACCCTGTGGTCCAACAATGTTGATAAGCAATTTCTGGTACATTTGGACAATGTTTGAAATTTCGTGCTTTCAGGTGGCGGTGAGGTACGGCCCGCTAGTTATCTAGCTAGCGACGACAGGTAGCCTACATGTTAAAACTTATTTACGTGGCAAAATAACGAAGAAATCGAAAACCGAATAATTCGGCCAAATATCCGGTTCGGTAAAGTTTAAACCGAATAGTATTCGGTATTCGGTTATTCGGTCAAACCACTATTCGGCGCATCCCTATAAAATACTATACAATATATATATTATACAATATCAAAAGAAAGCATAATGCAATCACAACTTCCGCAAATGCGTCACATAAAAAGTAATCAAAGTTTGAGGTTTAATAAATGAAAATTACCTCATTAATTTCGTTACCATTTTGTCCAATTATAATTATTAACTATAACGTCTATCTTCAATTCAAAAACAAAATCTCAGAAAACCAAGAATTATTACAGAGAATATAAGGAACAACAAACCTTAACAAGCATATCGATCCTATGCTGGGCTATCACAGCTAGCTTTTCCACTATAGTCTTCAACCGCTCGTGGACCGCGTGGCTCATGAGGCCAGCTACCTCCGGCGAGGGTTCCTCCAAGCCGTGCTTCGCGGATATCGCCTTTATACGAGCTTGCATCAGTTGTACGGGGATCAGATACTCGTCTTTGCACGATCTAGGAGGAAATTATTTAGTGAGTACCAGAAAAGCAGAAAACTAATAGAGAAAGTTAATATTATTTCTTGAGATAAATTTAATGTTTACGTTAGGAGTGACAAACTGCTTTTAGCATTATATCGACTTTAAGCTAAATATTGATTATAGAAAAAATGCAAAAAATAATAATAATCACCTAATCTGCGTCCCAATCATATCTGTTGAACCCAATATTCTTTGCGTCTCCTCAGCCAAGTTGACGCCACCCATAGCGGCTACATCGTTGATATCATCATCACCCGCCATCTTATCATCAGCGAAGGGCTGAGCGAACTGCATGCCCGACTTCTTCTCTTTCTCTTTCAGTAACTTGCTGGCCGTCAGCAACGTGGACAAGGTGGCCGCGGAGGACGCAACCCTTGAGGTCGTCTTGCCGTACAACGGCATAGTCTTTCCCACTCTAGTAACTTGTACTTTAGGGTAAACGGGAATGTTCTGGAGCACTGCGATCGCACTACCCGCCTTCGGTGGAGGCTTTTGCTGGAAGTAGCTTGTATGTTAAGGAACTATAGACACGTAACAGCGTATGTATGTACGTGTACGATGTGACAGTACTGTAGTGGATGATCTAGGATAGTCTTGTGAATGAATGATTCGGGGTTAGTTTTGGTGTTATGTGTTTTTATGTGAAAATTAACTACATAATCATGCGACGTTTAGAATACAACATTTATTTAACATGTTCATAGAGCTAGGGCCATTATTGTTACTACCAGCTGCGACATAAACGAACAAAGCCTGGCTGTATAGTTTAAACATCGATCAGACAGAAATATATCGATTGTATGTAATATTGACTGTTCTACACATGCAAAGCTGGTAATTATCGTATTTTTTTGCCTGTGGTTGGTGTAATAATATTTCATTAAAAAAATTATTTCCATATTATTTATCTCGTTTTAAGATATAATGTTAATATGCACGAACATAATTGTTCATAACAACTTTTATATAAAATATATGTAAACATTTTCTAAGTTTACACAACGTTTATAAAATGCATGCTAAAAATAATAAAACATAATATGCAAAGAGAAATTTTCTACATAAAATATTTACGCGAGTGTTTGTCACATAAGTTTTACGTCGTAATAGACGTGCTGAAATTGTGCGATAATACCGCTATTTACCTAGATATTAGCAATAAAACATAGACATACTTAAATAAACATACATTTATTGGTTTTCTACGTGAATTAAGAAGATTTATGTTCTCCGACATTAATGACGATAATTAATTAAGAAACAAGCGGAAAAAAAATTTTACTTGATAATATTTGAGCCAAACTTCTACAGGATAATAGCGTTTTGCTACAGCCTAGCAAATAATGAGCAGATACTATCAATTATTCTACTTCAATTATTCTTAAAGCATCAAAGTTCTTTTTCAAATTAAAATTTTCCTATCAGTTGGCTCAATTATTGATCAATTCTTTTTTTATGTATTTTATTTCGAAAAAGTACAAAAATTATGTGCTCATTATAAACTAGAAAGCCACTTATACAATTAAATAAAAATAATTTTAAAAAAAAGGTATGTCGACTCGAAGAGTTCTTCGGAATCATTTCAATATAATATATAGTCCATATTTCCCAGCAGTTATTGACATTTCTATGAATAGATTGAAGTCGTATATGTGCCAAGTGATAATAGCTATTGAATAGCAAAATCCAATTAGTGTCCAACTTGTCCGTACAAGTTGGACCACTACATCATTTTGAGGCAATACTTCATAAAGTTTTCCGAATCGAAATTCCAAATCTTAGATTTTATAAAATATTTTCCATATTTTATTAATATAACACGAAAGTTCACATTTCTCTGAATGATTCCGAGAACTTATCACTGTCCCGGTACGCAATGGGAGGGGGTAAACAGGCGTCTAAGTGTCAATGTAGAACTGCCATCCGTCATTCAGTGTAAAATGGGGATGAATATGATTGAAATGGTAGAATTCGAAAAACACTTAATCAAAAAGAGAGATGGTGAATGGGTGGCAGTCCTAAACATCAATGTACCAAGACAAACCTGCACGACATTTGGCACGGTCACCGCTATGGGGACCGGCTTCGGGGACGGCGGTCGCGGGAGGACCGGCATCACAGGGGGCAGGAGGGTCGTCAGGACGGGACTCGACCTATCCTCGTCCTCCGACTGCCACAACTAACACCTCATAAGCTCAGTATGCTATAAAGAGTACCTTTCAATATGTTTATATCTTGACTGGACAGGACTTTATTATTTATTTGTTTCTGATTTTCAGATTAGTACAATTTATTGAAAGATATATAATGTAAAGTCTCTTGCGTAGAATTAAAAAAAAATTCAATTCTTACAACTGTTTGATAAAAATAACATTTTAAAGTCTGGATTACGTCTCTTTATAGATACTTTCATACAATAATTTTGAATGATTCCGAAAACTCAAAACTACCCTGATACGATAGGAATAATATGGGATAACAGGCGTCTAAGTGTCAATTACAGAGCCGCCATCCGTCGGAAGTATTATATATTGGCAAGGTAATACAATAGTGATTATATATTTATCTATAATATTTCGATTTCACTTCTAATAAATTAAAATATTTTTTTTGATCTTAATTATGCAATAACTCTTCAGTCTTGGATTTTACTCGAATAAGTCAATGGATGGCAGCCCTAAACATCAATATTCCAAGACAAACCTGCGAGATGCTTTGCATGGATAACGTGACCGGTTTCGGAGAGGGCGGTCGCGGGAGTACCGGCATCACGGGTGGCAGGAGAGTCGTGAGGGTAGGGCTCGAACTACCCTCGTCCTCTGACTGCCACAACTCACAGCTTTACGAGAGCTCACAAACGATAGGGTACATGACGAAAATTTTACTTTTATTTATAAATAGTTGGAAATAATTGAGATACTTCCAAAAATAGGAAAAATGAGGAAGAAAAATATTAGGAGTAGAAAAAATTACTGCAGGAAATAATTTTAGTTATTATAATATTTATATGTATACAGGTAATCTCTTATAGATTAGCTGTATTATTAGCTGTATTAGAGTGCTGATGATAGAGCAAAGAAGTAGTAAATCAGATCCGTGTTTAGACTCGTTTCATTAATTATTGTATTTAATTTAAAGATGATATGTGTCATGTACCCTATACTGTAAGTACAAAATACAAACTATAAAAATAACAACACTGTGAAAAAAGTAACAATAATTTGAAACAAAATGAATCATTGAAAACATTGTATACAAATATTATATCTATACTTATTTAAATTGGACCTGACCCACGTGCTTCTATATCGAGATAATCTATGCAATATAATACGGTATCGTTACATTCTTAGAAAAACAATTTAAGTGTAAAATATAGGTATACAGCCTTGGCCAAGTATTAGGCACCCCCAACGAAGCTATGTGCCATTTCATTATTATTTGTTCACATATCGGCGAGTACCAATGCGCTCGTCTACTGATAATTGTATTGATCTTAGATTGGCCTGCCCAGTCCCCGTATCTGCTTTTAACTACTATAAAAGACGCGTTGGTGCAAAAATGGGAGGCAATTTCTCCAGAAGAATGTGCAAGACTTGTACGCAGTATGCCCGACAGAGCACTACTAGTGCCAATTAGCGGAGCAATGTTGGACGTACGTACACGTGACCTGATAAGCTTTCACTACCCTACACTGTTATTCGTATTTAATCGTATAATAGCCAGATCGATAAGTTAGTGTATTAATAATCGATTATTATAGTGTTGACATGTCCTTAGTAATATCGATTACGCTACATTTTATGGTGGAAATCGACTTACCAGGTTGATGTTGTTACTAGGCACCGCTTGGGCGGATGGTGCGGGCAGTGGTGAAAATGCCACATGGGGCGATGGTGGGTTTATACCCTCGATCACCAGCTCCTTGGTGACGAGGGATTGTCTCAGAAGTGGCAAGCTTTTCTGTAAAAAAGTATTCAATTTAATATTCGTTATTTGGAGAGCAGAGTTAAGGAGAAGCATCACCAGGTTTCCATAATAAGCATTGCGTTTAGAGCACAATAATTTACTAAAATACTATTGGTAAGATTGTATTATTCCCATTCACTTATTACTAAAATACAATAGCAAAGCTCACTCCACGACAGCGACATTGTGAATAGTCTGTAATTTGTGATAGTTCTCCTTATATCCACCCTCCATCTTCAATAGTATACAAGTCATTTAAATGTGCTGAACAGGGCAGATCTTATATGTCAAACTTTATATTATCTAGAAAAACAAAGTAAAAATTATAGACTTTAGATTTTTTTTATGGTGAATTTCTATTTGTTCTATTGATATGGTTCAATTTATAGCTATATCCAGAACGGCCATTGAGTTCGCAAATAATGGTAGAAGGATAATTGATGAGTTTCATAAGCATTATCTTTGAACAGCACACTTAAATCATATAGATAGTGGTTATAATATGTTAGTTAAAATTAATGCAAACTAAGGCCGTAAGTGCAAAAATAGTTAAATAACTCCTAGCGCAGTTCAAGCTCGAGCTTCGTGGTCCGGCAAAACTGTATATCATGTTTTTTTACTGTAAATCAATAATTTTGAAATATTTTTAGTGTTTAGTGGACTTGTTCAATAATAATTCTAAGAATGTTCGATTATGTTTAAATTATGTTTCATTCGGAGATAATTATCCCATATTATTAAAAAATAGTGAAGCCACTCGTGGCGCAGGGGCACAAAGTGTGATAGTAAGCGCGACTGGTTGTGGGTTCGATTCCCACTCGAGGATATAAAATATTTCATATTTCCATTTTCTTCGCTCTGGTGCTGACGCAAAGCGCCGCATTGAGTTGGGCCATTCAACACGCAATGCTTCCAGAATTCGGCGGGAAATAGGGAACGGAGAGTCTTAATATTAGGTTCCCTCTGCCTGCTATGTACGGAATACAGCGTGATGCTAAAAAAAATATAAATATATTGGTTTATTTTTGCACTCACCTACTTTATCTACCATTATATATTCGCTGCGTTAAATTCAAAGCATGTATACAAAAATACATAGTATATTAACTAATTTCTACATTCATATATGCATAACATATAATTTACATACAAGGGATCTAAGGAAGGGGAACATAAGCTTTCCACCATACAAACATTAAATGGTTAAGTGTTAGTAAATATTCAAAAGACGACCCGTGTAAAAATACTCTTATACATATTTGTTTAATATAAAAAAAAACACATTTTATGACTACACAAAAAAACAACATACATAATAATAATAAAACTTTTTGGAAAGTAAGTTTTCCAAAGTTTTAAATAGTATTTCGTATTTTTGCACTGATGTCTTAACAGTTGTAAAATTACGTGACCCGCGGTTTTCAAACGTTGCACATACACCATTCAATTTCAATGTTAGTTATTTCGTGGTACAAAAAAAATCTAATTTGAAATTTCACTTTTCTATGAAACTATCTGTTTAGCTTCATTACTAAATTATCGTACTTACCTTGTGCTATATATATTATTATTTTATATGGATAAGACACCTTCGAAATTCAAGTCCATTTACTTACCTTTGATAACCGGGGTTGTATAAGAGACCAGCGATTATAATTAATTAATTTACTGCTTTTTCGCAAACGAAATACCGGGAAGAAATGATTATATTTTGCATGATGGATGATCGATGTGCTACTCTCTACTCACTTAGCCAATTGTAATTTTCTTCTTTTTCTATACCCTTGCTAGATCTCGTGATCGATTTATAAAGAGATTCTGTGCAATAAATAACTCTTTCTACATCAACTCAAGTAAAGTGGAGTGGCGAGTCGAATGATCCTTGTCTTTTCTATGGAAATGTGATTTGGTCTCCAGTCCACTTGTCCGTGTGCTACCTCATGCATGTATGTCCAACTACTCCCGTGCTCCTCCACCAGAGGTAAGCTATGCTCCAACCTACCTTCAGGAATCCAATGAGACAAGGTTGCGGACTCGCATTGAGCAAGCGCTCGAGTCTATCACAGAACTCCTCCGGCTCCACTTGAGCGTCAATCAGTTCCTGGATAAGATTCCTGACGCTCCTTTCCACAGATTTTGGTTCTTTGCTAGACAGGTCCAGGAGATTCGCCAAGAAGTTTCTGCATTTCTCCTTTGTATTGTCTAGGGGTTTCTGGGTAATAGAATTTTAAACAATGAATCAACTTAGCAATCTAATCACCACTTTCGCTTATATATTAACGTTGCACAAGATATTTGTTATTTTCTATTACATACATTTTGTATAGAACATTGGTCATATGGCTAGAAAGGGTGGAAGTAATTGAATTAATGTAGTATTATGCTAAGATATTTTTGTAGTTATTTTTAGTAGTATGTCAGTTCAGTATTATATGATTCGTATTGTCAATTCCTAACACGATTAATGTGTGACTAGTGATACATCACTCTGTTCTCCGCCTCTCATCCACACGTTTTGTATATAAGCAGTAAGCAGTTTGGGGAACTGTCTATATTTTATACATAAGCATTCCCTCAAGTGGTGTTTGAATCCACAACAAATTACGGGCACTTAGAAATATGGCTGGTAATGGTCCAGCATTGTACATGGACAGACAAACAGACAGTCAGTTCCAGCACGTTTCGAATAGTAACATACAAAATTACACTACAATTATACGTTTTTTTAGCAATTATACGTTTTTTGAAAAGCCGAAAATGCAAGCCAATTATATCTCAATTTTATAATGATGTGAATAATTTAGTAGCATGTCGTTAACTGTTAAACTTCTAGCTATCCATAAGTTTAAATGTGTTACAGTGAGTTTACATGTTACACATTCTCAGTCGCTAAGCAGAGTTTTAGTAATTTTTTTAAAATTATAACTTGGAGAAACTGATAAGGACTAGACGTACCGTCAGTCACGAACTAATAGTCTATATTTATTAACGAGTTACGAGTAATAGAATATATTTATTAAGATTATTTTCTATTACTTTTATTAGATCTTAAACAACTTTTTACAGTTTTCGATATCTATCTACTTCAAAAATTAGGCCGCTTACATGGAAACATTGGTTGTCGATCGTACATTAGTTAACAGTGGTAGAGCCATTTTTACTGATTACTCTTTGATGCATTTATTCCCTTAGGAGTGGATAGTTTAACTGTGTTTTAAATGCATTAAATGAGGTTACATTCCCTCATAGGTAAATATTTTAGGTAAAATCACTAATCTCGCACCTCGCGACTGCACGGAACGACGTCGACGTGATATATATATATGGCTGTTTAAGCGTCATCAAATTGCTTTCTTTATATATAATTGAATTAGAAGTTAAAAAGGTATTTTAATTATTTTGTTTTGTAAAATTTGGATATCAGCTAGTTTGGTTCGAGTTTACTAGAGAATTGTAAATAATATAACGTAAGTGACGTACGTCGAAGTGAGCCTGTAAGGGAAGACAATTTATTTCATATATGCTCGATTTTAACTTTCCAAGTTAGGTTGAAAATGCGACAAGGTTCCAAACAATGTGAAAGCTTCCTGATGGTAGGTACTCTTTAAGTCCGGCTATTGAACATATTGATTTTTAAATGTAACTCTTGAACCGGAATGATCGCGTATATTTTGTATTATACTGAATATACTTTTATTAAATTAGTAAATCAATTTTACATTTTTAAATATAAATTATTATAAAAAAGATACATTTAAAAATATTTAAAAAAAACCACTTCCGAGGGCGGGACAAGGGTCCAAGCCATCGGTGGCTAGGGCTCCAGAGAGAGGAACCGCCGCACAATACGTGCCGTCTCAAGTAATACTGCCTTCTGTATCCGATTCTTGATCCAACAGTTAAGCGATAGCCTCTTTAGGTGTTGGTCGAGGCTTTTCGCTATTAAACCGTTAACCGAAACCACTATCGGCACAGTGATAGTCGCATTGACATCCCACATGGCGGTAATCTCATGGGCTAGGTATTATATATTATTGGGAACCTGACATTTCGGACAGTTTGCAGCAGTCCGTGGTCAAGAGTAGATTGAGGTTACATCCGTCTCTTAGTTTACATTGTACCTGGGTCCCACTCATAGAAACTTTAAGGTCTCAAACCCACCAAAGAGAGCAAGATACAGTAGCTTGCGCAAGAATTATGTCCACAGAAAGACGGATGCATCTTCAAGTTACCCGTGAACACAGACTACTGCAAAGTGTTAGGAACGTAGGGTTCCCATAAATGTACTATATAATATATACAAAAATCGCGAAAATTTAAAGAGATATCGTAAAAATCAAAACAAAATTGTGCCTCTACATTTACACAGGTTAATAAAAAAACTAAAATTTTAAAATTCATTAAATTTCTATCCATATACGGCAGGATAGGAAAAAAAATGTTAATTTTTTTAATATATTTTTACCACAGAAGTAAAAGTGAAAAAAAAAGAAGTTTATTAAGAAAATATAGGAAAAAATGCATTTATATAAGGTATCATAAAAAGGGACATTTTATGGATATTTGAAATTTAAAAAGCCAGAACTACCAACTTTATCGGGTAAAAATGACAAGTAACTTTGTTATGTCATGATCATTAAATTATATAAGAGTATATAGAGGTATATGATGACTAGGTATGTCTTACTTTAGTGACGTTTTGTAGTGTTTACTTGGCGTGGTATAAAAATCGTATAAGCTCACAAATCAAGTCGGCGTTAGCAAAGTTAACAAAATTCTATGTGTTGGCGTAATTTGCAAACTATTTTTAGTAACAAAAACTCAAATAAAAGTGATTACAGATTTTTTTATCCCTTATATCACTTTAAACTGGTTATAATACAAACTTTAATTGAATTTTAGATGTCCTAGCACTAAAGCTATTTTAAAATTACTTTAAGTGGAGCTAAACAATAAAAGTTCTAAGAACCGTATTAAAATTTGGACGTGGCGAGTATAACGACATCTTATATGAAAATGAATAAAATTTACATTTATTTCATTACATTCACTTCACCAGCCACGTACAAAATTTCTATACAGAATACCACTACGGCGTAAATTTTGCTATTCAACTATATATTTACTTGCATATATATATATATATATATATATATATTTATATATATATATATATATATATATATATATATATATATATATATATATATATATATATATATATATATATATATATATATATATATATATATATATATATATATATATATATATATATATAT
>DWNA01000924.1:0-17744 GCA_018249835.1 Heliconius besckei | reverse complement strand
ATTTCCAATTATGTAACTTATCTGTAATTTCTTTAATATCTTCTTTTACTATTTCATTGTATTCCATAACTTCTAGGTCATGCCATCTTTGTTCTTCTTTTGTTATCCAATCTGCTTGATTATTATGATGTGTTTGCTCTTCCCAAATACCTGACCAATATTTTTCTAGTTCTTCTTTAGTTGGTGTTTCTACTTTATCTCGAATCAAATTTTGTGGTTTAAATAAATTTCTATAGAATTGTTTTTCATTTCTGACAAATGTATTATTTTGAGCTATCCGCTCTTGCGCTTTATTATACCTCTTTAATCTATGTGACTTAAGTGCTAATTTCTGCTTTAAAGTATCTAAAACCTCTTCCGGTCTTTTATTATTCTTTTCATGTTTTGTATGTACCTTTGTAGTTTTTAGTAAAAATTCTACTCTTTCTATTATTCTTTTAGATCTATTATTATTGATGAATTGTGTTAATTTTCCTATATCTGCTCTCAGTTTTTGTATATCCTTTTCTAATCTATGTTGCCAGGCTGGTTTATATTTGTTGCTTTTACTATTAATTCTTGAGTGTCCTGTAATTTTGTAGTTCAATTCTTCTGTTATAGTTAGCGCAGTGCAGTATATTAATGTATGTAGGTCTATAAGTTTTGTATCTGGAGAAATGTATTCTATAAGAATATTTTCATTAAATAAGTTCGAAAGTTGATAAAGTTTGCGACAGTATCTGAGCTTTGGTAATTTTGGTCTCATCTTTGGATCCATGCCTGCATATAAGGTCAAATTAGTACGGAATTTGTCTATTATGATGCGTATATATTCTTCATTAGGTGGTTGCACATTTACAAAGCCTTCAATGTCGTTCTCTAATAGCTGTGTTATCGTATCAGTTTGTGTAAAAATATGAGAAGTTTGTGTTTGTTGGCTATTTGCGTAATGTTGACATGTGGTTGGCGAGGAAGTTCTTGCTTGTATATATGTGTGATTTGGTATTTCTGTAATATTTACGTTATTTGTTTCTTCTTCCTGTAGTTGTATCCTTACTTCTTCTTTTAATCGATTCAGTATTTCTTGAGATAGTAATTTATTTCTTTCTATTGTTCTTCTTTGATCTGAAATTCTTTGTTCTGATACTTTAATTTGGGGGTAATTTAGTAAGAATTGTTCGTGTAATTTTTTTCTGTATATAGTCATGTCTGTTTCTAATTTGGTGATGTGATAGTAAGTGCGCATGATAAATAGGTTTACATCTTTGCTCCATTGCATACGCACTCTAGGTTTACCAGCTTTGGTGGACGCGGGTAAAAAGGCATTTGCCTCCTGCGTAACATCCAAAACCGGTGTAGGTGGACCTCTACTACAGACCGAAGATGTTGGTGATGAGTGTACCGAAGGGTTGTATGATGCGGTACTCGGACTGTACGGTTCACTTGGGCTATTGACTCTACTTGTGTATGTGTGTAGGTGTTCGGCTGTCGATTTTTCGGGTTGTAAATCCCCGGTGGGAGCCCGCCTGTTCAGCTCTTCACCACTGACGGTCCGTATGCTGAAACACCCAGCGTCAGCTCCAGGTGCGCCCCGACGATTGCCCTCGGGAAGCGGCCCTCTCAGTTTCTTTCTTAATCTGGTCTCCATATTTGATGGGTTACCATCGCCACGTTAGCCACGCCAGTAATTTATTTATCGTGTGTCCGCCCCCTACGTGATCAGGTGGTCGATCAGGACGTGTGGTTGATTTTAGGGGGCTTATTATTATTATTATTATTATTATCTCAATAAATTGCTTTTAACTGAAGTCTCTTGAGTAGAGGCAACGCGTGGCGTTGAGTTCTGCCACTCAATACGTGATGCCGCCTGACTTCGGCGGAAAATGAGAAACGGAGTGTCCTGACACTAGCCTCCTAGCCTCTGTGGTCAAGTAGAAATAACTATAAGTTGTATGTATATGACCATGCCACATGTAAGTGGGGCAATGTAGGCTGCACAATACTTCCGACATTAGCGACTATAATTAAACTTTTAGTACTTCTTTAGTACTTCTAACTTCTTAAAATTTTTGTTTAATTTTAATTACCTTTAAAGGTAAAAGGTAATTTTTAATTATCTTTAAAGACGAAAAATGTATCAACACTCAACACAAAGTGTAGGTTCTACTCCTATCATGTCATGCAGCCTAGATGAGTACCTCTTTAGAAAGATCCTTAAAAGGCCTAGAAGCAGGCCAGCTTTAATTCAAATTCTGCTACGTTTGTTTTGCTGTATTAATTTTAATTACGTTAATAGAAAATATAACTTGAAAAAAATTTACAAAACATAAAAAAATAAATAATTCTATCAATCTCTACGTCAAAACGCGAACTACCTCAAACTTTTACGCACGCCGTTTATAAATTAAAAAGTTAATATAACCGTAACTTTGGTGAGGAGTTTCCAAAAGTTGAAGAACTTGAATTTTTCAACGTCACGCTGCATTAAATAAATTACGTACACGTTGTTTGTGTGTTTTTTATTTTTAATTAAGTATAAAAGTTTTTTTTTACATTTTAAATTCATCTGTAAGAAACCAATCAGGAAATTGGGTGGTAGTCTAGGCGCAAAGGAACAAGCGAGCCACTGTAACCGCGATAGGTTTTAGGTTCGATTCGCACTCGAGAAAAGAAAATATTGAATATTTTCATTTCGCTCTGGTAACGAGGTATAGCGCGAAACTATTTCAGTTCTTACTTAAAATAAAACAACAAATCAAATCAAATCAGCTTCACACTGTATCCCGCACACAGCAGGGTAGGCAGAAGGAACCTAGTGCTAAGACACTCCGTTCTCCACTTTCTGCCGAATTCTGGAGGCATTGCGTGCTGCACACCAGAGCACTATTTCACTTCCTCGAGTGGGGATCAAACCCACAACCGTCGCGTTACAGTCACACCCTAGTGCCGCTGCTCCAACAACAACAAGTGGTTAAATGTTTGTCCTGAAACGAATATATTTAGGGTAAGGGCAACACGGTAATATTTTAACGAAGAGGTCCTAGTGATAAAATTGGGACGCCACTCGACTTTATTTATAGTTTTGGTGAAATTACTGGTCCTGATAGTGATTTATCAGACTGTACTTAATTCAACATTTACTTTTGTATGGAAATTGTTTATTGATTCAATTATTTATTGTATGTACCTACATATCTTGTACAATGTGTATTTGAGATAAGTGTTGGCGCAGGAGTACAAGAGAGCGTAGAGTCTCTACTCTACGGTTACTCACTAGTAACGAGGCAAATCACGGTGCTGAGTTTCGCCATTCAACATGCAATGCGTCTAGAATGCGACTGGAAGTGAACAACGTAAGTGTAGGTTAACTCATATAGGCTCCCTTTGTGTAGAGCTGTGTGCTGATACAAAAATGATTTATTAAAATAATTAATCTATTCTTTACTTCCGTTATAAAAAAATATCTCACCAGTTTTCAGCAACAGTGTACCCACTGGTTATTACTCCACATTTTTTACACTTTGCCGGAAATTTTTTTTAAATACATCCGCGTACTAAAAATAATTCGCTATTAAAGGGATTTGGAAACGAAAGAGGAACTGTACACTGTGGTAGAGGTCTTGAAAAATATACATAATATTTTTGGTCTCAAGTCGAGATTTTGCCTTAATCAGTTCTCTCCAAAGTTATTATTTATTTATGTGGGAATGTACAGATAGATTAATTTTTATAATATTTTATAATTTCTTTCTTTTTTGTTACTTCTCTATAATATTTTAATTTGATAAAATTTTAAAAATAATTTAATCAATTAATTTTACCAGCAAATGTTATGTGTTTAATTGTGTTAGCAAATATCCTAGTAAGTACCTACTTGGTGAAATTTATGGAATTATCAAATTTCACCATCTATAGATATGAATTAGAAACTACAAGTAAATATTTAGTAAGGCATAGTGTAAAAAAATATTTTATTTAAAATAAAAGAAACGCTTACAGCAGTGTACGCACTTGAGTTTTTCTCTTTTTATCCTCCATTCAACTCGGAATTTTATTTAAATCCATAATTTATATGCAGATGAAGGTCCGTCCGCGTTAGAATTATTCAGTATAAATCGTTAAAATACTTTAATTATGGTTTAGGCGTCTCGTGTTTTGATGGATCAGTTCATTTTTTTTCAATTCATTTTTGTTCAGTTTTTTTCAATTTATTTCCACGAGATTTGGCCTTAGTTTGTTTTTGTTACATAATACCAATAGCTTAATTATTCCTTCGAATGGGGTTCGAATCCACAACAGCTACTAACGGTTCCACTAAACTACGATGGCCATAATCCGTATTTAAAAGCTTTTATTTAACTTGCAATGTATGTATGTGGGTCGGGTGAAATATTTGAGATCAATTTTGATGTAGATATCTTCAACCGATTGAGCTGAAATTTTGTATATATGTTTAGTTTGGATGACAATGCACAATAAGGTTTGTGACTTTTTAAATACAATATGGCGGACATTCCAAGATGGCGGAATAGTTATATTTAGTGCACTTCTATAATATGGGTATCAAATGAAAGGGCTTCTTGAGAGCAACTTGGGAAATAATGTGACGTCATTCTAAATCTAATATGGGGGACCATCCAAGATGACCGAATAGTCAATATAGTAGTTATTATTTTTGCAATTCTGCAATTTGGATATCAAATGAAAGGGCTCCTTGAGAGCAACTCGAAAAATGATATGACGACATTCTAAATCCAATATGGCGGACCATCCAAGATAGCCGAATAGTTACTTTTAGGTCTACTTTTACAATATGGATATCTATTGAAAGGGCTCGTTGAGAGTAACTCGAAAAATGTAACGTTTTTCTAAATCCAATATGACGGAACATCTAAGATGGCGGAGCGGGCTAGTTATTATTTATCAAATGAAAATGCTTGCCGAGAATAATTAGAAAAATAATGTGACATCTAGTGTGAGAAATCTAGCCAGTGGTAACTAAAAAGTAAAGAATAAATTAAAAGCAAAAAATAGTTTTTAGAAAAAGCTTTTATTTAAACGCTCTAAAAAGAAGAAGAAAAATTTGTCTTTTAAATTTTAATTATAAACTCATAACCTCATTGTACACAATTAATATGATTATAAAAGCTTGTCGCGTTAATCAATATTTAATTAAATTGAAACTTTAAAAATTTAAACTTAGCAGATTTTACATAATTAAATTAGCACTGGTGGAGTTACACAAGTAAACCGCGCGACAAGCTTTTATGATCATATAAATTGTGTACAATGAGGTTATGAGTTGATAGTTAAATTTTAAAAGACAAATTTTATTTTCTTAATTTTAGAGCGTTTAAATAAAAGTTTTTTCTAAAAAATATTTTTTGCTTTTAATTTTTTTTTACATAATAAGCATTAGGAATATAATATCTCTCTGGAAAAAAGAACCTCTTTTTAAGTAAGTTCCTTCTTTATGCAGCTTTTTATTAACTGAACACCAATAAGTATCGAAGAACAAGCGACGAGCCATTATTTCATCCCACTTAATGAAGGGATTAAAGATGAACGGAATTATGACGTAGAGTTAAAGTCACTAGAAACATTTAGTTATGCTTTATCCTGGATCCCGCATGTAGAATTCATTGAAAGCGAAGGGGAGTTCAAAAAACTATGTTTCCCACTTTTCACTCAATATTGAAGACATGCTGAGTGGCGTAGCTCAACGCCGCGGTTTGTCTTGTCATCGGAGGGACTAAATTAAAATAATTCATTACTTCGACTGGGATTTGAACTCACAACCGCTGCGCTTACAACATTAGATATACGTTATAAAGTATATCGAAACACATCGTCATATTTGGTGAAATATATTAAAAACATCTGTAAAATAGTTAAAAAGTAGACCCCAAGGTAGATACAAATGATCCAGCCCCCCCAGCCCCCCAGCTTGATCGACGGCTGTAAAAACCTATATTCGATTCAAGCAGCGGACGATTCTCTGAAGTCACAAATCTCAAGTCTGTCTCAAGAGATATAATACAACATGCCCTACCCAGCCGGTGTCAATAAAAAGGCCGGTAAGGATAACAGCGTTAACAGCGCTAACTTCGCATTAAAAACCATATAAATACGGATGAACATTCGTGACGTTCATCATTACGTTAAGACATACCGTTCCCCACTTTTTGATAAATATTTGTGAATTTGCTTGTTGAGTTTCATACCGCATTACTAACGTGACCAGATGTCCCGTTTTTCGCTTGTACGAGTATGTCCCGGTGTCCCGAAACATGCCACCGGGTGTAGTAAATGTCCCGTTTTTTCTGGCATGTTAATCTGGTCGGTTGAAACAAGTTTCTCCATGATTATTGCGGTAGTACTAGTTTTTAAGAAACTGGATAATTAAATATTTTTTTCGTTAAATTATCATTTTGAGCCCACCGAAAAATGAGTCAACGCTACTCATAAATCAGTTGCTTGCTTTGTCTACAAGAGCTGAAAAATAAATATAATTGAAATATAATTAATCCCCTAGAATTGGAATCCTACCCACAACTATGACATCGTGAATCAGTGAGACATTGCCCGACTGTAAGGTTGCGATTTCCACGACGATGAGTTCAATTTCCACCCTTGGGCATTAATTATTCTAATTTGGCGGTGGAAGGGGGCGGTATTGATTTCCACCTCTTAACATAAAAAAATATATTAAACATTAGGTATATCCAGTAAATCTTTATATCTGCACCTTTTCTCGTTAAACTTTTCTAATAATAATGCTTTTGGATGAAACTTCGACGTTCTAGCGATTATTATAGTTCAAAGCGGTTAATCTGCGTTCAAACGAGGCATCAACCTGCTAGCTCCAGATGCTGACGCCTATCAGGATGAGATTATATTACTGCGATATTAAGAATTTTTTAATATAAAACTAATGGAATAAAAAAGCGAATATTTTTTTTTCCTACGTATTCATTAAAACCATTTAATTAAATCTGTGAGGCATTCGCCATACACGGATTGTCTTTCTAGGAAGCGATGTTTGTTGACTCGAATCCAATCCCATGTGGGAAAATGAATTATTTTCATATAGCGGTTTTTTCAGTTCTTCCGTGTGTAGAAAAGTAAGCGGTGTGTGGGGAACGGAATATCTTTACACTATGTTATAGGATCTCTCCGTCTCTCCCGCTGTATGCGGGATACGTCGTGAAAAAAAAATGTAAAAAGATATTATATTGTATTTACTATTTATTATTTTATATCACGGTTTTTTTTTCGTCTTGTTAAATTCAATGTGTAATTACATCGAATATTTACAATAGCTTTTTTTACCTATATTAACATGAAATTATTAAACAGCGTTATATATTAATATTTGAGAAACAAAATCGGGAAGCCATTGCTGTATAGTGTGACAGACAATGGTTGTGGGTTCGATCCCCACTTGGGAGAACGAATTACATTCGTTTGCCTTCTCTGGCAAGTCTAACACCGTGTTGAGCTCCGCTACGTAACACGCAATATCTCAAAATTCAGGCTCTGTCACTGTTCTCTGTCTCAGCCAACCCAACTTCAAAAAATATTAATTGAGAACTTAAACCAAGGTCACATGACAGCAACCTGTCGTTTTTCCAACGCCAATAAGCTCTGATATCAAATTTAACGTCATTCGACACGGGGAAACAAACAGAACGAAATTGCGAAGAAAAATACGAAGTAAATCCATATTTATTGCCATTATAGGGATAAGTATTATAGCATTCCGCGTCACACTCGCCGCCCCTTCTCGTATATAAAAGTCTTAGATGTGAGATGTTTGGGTATGTTGAAGCTTTTGAGTTTGCTATTTATTTCAAGTATTGGTTATGTTTGTTTTTTTTTGTTTAGCTTCACTGTAGATCTCGCACAAAGTAGGATAGAGGTAACCTTGGAACCTAGTAATAAGACACTTGGTTGCCATTAAGACTCTTCTGTTTTCTACTTTCCGTCGAATTTTGGAAGTATTACATGATGAGTGGCGCAACTCAACGCTGCGCTTTGCCTGGTTACCAGAGCGAAAAATGAAAACATTCAGTCTTTAGTTTCACCAATATCTCAAGAATTCTGTGGAAAGTGGGGAACTGTAAATCGGGAAGTGTAAATCGGGAATCGAATCAATAGCCTTTGAACTTTTTTTCACTGCGCCTGCATGGCTTAAATACTGCAAAAACTAAGATTTATTGAACTATTTTATTTTGTAGTAGGTAATTAAAAGAAATCTATAAAGAAGATGTCTGTAGAGTACATGTTTGGTGTCACCGCAATATCCGCTGTGCCGTTTGGCAATAGTAGCACGTGGTTTCGCTTTGCTTTAAATTTTGTATAAAAAATATTTTAACAAAATTATATATAAAAAATTGTGCATTGTTCTAAAATAAATATCATGTGGCGCAATGAGAATTATCTGCTTTGCCTGTCACGGTGTTGAGTTCCGCCACTCAACTCAAGTCTTAGCTTCTCGTTGCCTTAGTGTACCTACCTGCCTTATGCGGAATTTTTTTACTTACCAATTACGCGATTAAAAATTTTCTTGTTTTAGTATATAGAAACTTACATTTCGCTGCTTCGTTTTAATAAAGAAAATAATTACAGGACAAACAATACTTGTAATTTAAACTCTCAAACAAAAGACTTCACGAAAGAAAACAACACCTTTGTTTCTAAAATAGATTCGCATTCAACTTTTAACGTTAGTCCAAAGTATTTCCTAAGAAATGGTTTCTTTTCAAATTATGTAAATATAAGGTTACAACAAATAAATAATGAATATAAGTATTAAATAAAAGTAATACTAAAAATGTAAGTATAAAAAAATCTGCTTCACGCTGTACCTTGCACATTGTATGGTAGACAGAGAAAATATAGGGTTCAGTCACTGCGTTTCTCACTTTTCTGACCTCAATCTGACACCAAGATGACATCATACAGTATAAAGATTTCTTTTTCTAATAACCAATGTAAAAATAAATGATAGTTATATAACAGTAATATTAAATGCAACTGGGGACTGCCATAACGCGGGAACAACTTGGATAAATCTTTTAAACTTTCCAGACAGGAACGGTTAATCAAAGTATTTTTCATAGAACTAATAAAACTTATTTTAAATATTAAAAATCGGACCTTTAGATTTCTTATCTGTTTGTTGGTTTTGGAAAATTTAAATTTAAAAACTAGCTCTCACGTTACACACACTGCAAGCGCCCAGGCGGACAATGACTGCAGGTACAGCGGTTGACATTGACTGTAGAAATGTAAGGTATTATAGGCTACTATAGGTTTGAATCGAACAAACATTTTAATTATGATTTTAGTACAAATAAAGGACTGTTAATTCAAATGAACACTTCTGTTTACGTTCTCCTACGTATGTCCTCATTTCTGATTCTATCACGTAGAAAATTACATCCCCTGAATCGAAATTGAATCCACAACTATCACGTTCACTGGCCATTGACGTTATCCCACTGCCACAATGGCACCATTATTTAAATAAACAAAATTTATATTAACTACGTTCTTTGTGTTATTCTCTAGAAGTAAAACCGCTTTTGAATTAAATTGCATCTAGAAGATAGTTCATTTTGTTTCGAAATGAACTTTCCAGGAGTTAAAAGCAATTGTTTTATCCTAGGAAACCCATCAACTCTAATGCCTCGCCTGAGCCTCGCCGCTCGCGATATAGCTCAAGCCACATAAGTGCTTCGTTTTATTCCTTTTCGAAATAATTTTAAGAAGATATATCAAAAAAATATATATGATTTATTATTTGTTAGTTATTGATTTATATAATTTAATGTGAGGTGTTTGATCCCGCCACTGTAAACGTGGCGGTTGGGGGTTCAGTAGTCACTCGGGGGAATGAAATATTTAATCTTATATGATTTCCTCGCAGCGGTAGCAAAGTTCCGGCGCTGAGTTCTGCCACTCAACAGACAATGTCTCGATAATTAGGTGGAAAGTAGAAAACAGAAGGGTCTTAATAGGAGCGGAGTGTCTTAAGCTTTGTGTGGAATATAGTACTCATACAGAAAAAAGGAAATTGTTTAATTGAAAGCACGAATCTCAGGAAGTATTGGTCCTTTATATGAAACTTTAACTGTCAATGTATAGTATATTTATGGTCTTTTAATTGATAATTTTATTAGATCACCATAGTACTTCGGATGAGAAAATAAATTATTGTGTAGAACAAACAGGCGAAGTCGCGAGCGGGTTGAAGTATTTAATAGCTTATGCATGAATTCTGTGATATTATGGTAATGTAACAATAATGTGGTGTTTTATAAAATCTATCATCTTGTAATGTATCTGAGCTCCGCTGCAATTGAAAACCGACCTGAACTTAAGCCAACTCGGGACCTGCACCAAGAATAGTTACCGTAGATGTAGCTGTATGTAAGTGTAGAAGAAAAATGAGGATGGATTTAAAAATATTAAAAAATACTCTCCCGATGGTGGGATTAGGGTCCAGGTCATCAGTGACTAAAGCTCCAGAGAGAAGAACCTCCTAAGTGTTGGGTTCTTCTTCACTAATTCTGCATAAGTGATAAAAAGTTACAAATTTCACACAGACTTAAGATTGCTGGAGAAAACTTAGTGTAAAATTTTAACAATTAATATAAAATTTGTAAAAAAACGTCTGATAAATATAGCTTAGATGCTCAAAACCCTTGGAAAGGTAGATATGGAGACCGACGCACAAAAATGCAGATCTAAATCTACGAAATTATTCACATCTGTCTATTGCATATTCTCTGATTATTACAACTCCAGTTCGTTGCCAAATGCGGCGATAAAAAGTAACAGTTCAGAGATAACTTCATGTAAGTGTGAATTAAAAAGATACTTTGTAGCTCGAGCTTGTTGAAGTACGGTGAAGCATCCTTTATGACTATAAACAATAATAATAAAAAAGTTAAAAAAATATTTTAAGTTAAACGGTTTTATATTGCAGATAAATGTACTAAAAGCTAAAAAATAATTTCATGGATACAGTCATGGGTACCAATATACAAATTTTAAACATATGCATTGATTAAACTAAAATAAAATCGTGGGGCACGTCCAATATCTAAAGAAAATCTATCGTCCAAAATCGAAAGACATGGCATGAGACTTCACCCACCTAGTGGTAAGTAGCAAGTGTCGTCCATGAATGGGGGATTCGTGCCCCACGATTTTATTTTAGTTTAATCAACCAACGCGTGGCAAAAGCACAGCGTCAAACAGTAAATACGATGGTTGCGGATTCAATTCTCAATCGGGGAAATAAATTAGGGTTTAATTTACTCGCTCTTGTATCACGGCGATGAGTTCCGACGCGGTAGGTTTAGAAAATTTAATAACAATAAATTTATACCAACTGTTAAGTATATTATTGCCAACAAAATGACACTTAGATTTACACCATCATCTTCTCACATGTGTACTTTCCCTAATAAACCTTTATTAAATTCAAGGTGTATAATATTCAAATCGTTAGCTAAACGTAACTAGACAAATCCCGTGAAACGCGGGATCGGGGCAGCATTAAACGAGGGATTAGGAAGATATGAACAATATATTTTGGTTGTCTCGTTATCCCGGGATCAACACGAATAATAATTTGTACTGAATAATTTTACCTGTGTAACTTTTTTGGGTAAGAAAATGGCGGTAATTTGGGTTTAATTTTTTTTTTAGGTAAGGCGTCATTTTCCAGATGATTTACATTGTTAGTTGTTAACAGCAACTAGTTAGTTACCTTTTAGCAATTACTTAGGCAGAGGGAACCTAGTGTTAAGACACTCCGTTCCCATTAAGACAGTTCCGTTTTTCACTTCCGTCGTATTATTATAGCATCTATTAGAATGTCCACATCCATTTAAAATAAAATTACAGCAATAAAAAGAAATATAAAGCAAGGCGATATTAATTTCATATTATTTCAACTTGGAAATAGAAACTAAGACACTATAAAAATATTAAAACTGTATTTTGCAAACTATTTTTACGTTCAACAAACGTAAATTATACTTAACTACCGCCTTTGACAGAAACAAAGTGGGAAATAAGCGCTCCTTTGTACGGTCAGCTGACTTCAGTTGTTCTTACACCAGTTTAATATATACGTACATGTGGGTCGATTCGTAGAAATGATATCATGTATGTAACTCTACAGGATATGTAAGGTACCCGCATGTAACAGGGTAGGCAGAGGGAACCTAGTATTATTCCCGGCATTAATCCCGGCTATTGCCAGGGTCTGCCTTCCTACTTTAATAGGAGCGGAGTGTCTTAAGCTTTGTGTGGAATATAGTACTCATACGTAAAAAAAGGAGTTTGTTTAATTGAAAGCACGAATCTCAGGAAGTATTGGTCCTTTATATGAAACTTTAACTGTCAATGTATAGTATATTTATGGTCTTTTAATTGATAATTTTATTAGATCACCATAGTACTTCGGATGAGAAAATAAATTATTGTGTAGAACAAACAGGCGAAGTCGCGAGCGGGTTGAAGTATTTAATAGCTTATGCATGAATTCTGTGATATTATGGTAATGTAACAATAATGTGGTGTTTTATAAAATCTATCATCTTGTAATGTATCTGAGCTCCGCTGCAATTGAAAACCGACCTGAACTTAAGCCAACTCGGGACCTGCACCAAGAATAGTTACCGTAGATGTAGCTGTATGTAAGTGTAGAAGAAAAATGAGGATGGATTTAAAAATATTAAAAAATACTCTCCCGATGGTGGGATTAGGGTCCAGGTCATCAGTGACTAAAGCTCCAGAGAGAAGAACCTCCTAAGTGTTGGGTTCTTCTTCACTAATTCTGCATAAGTGATAAAAAGTTACAAATTTCACACAGACTTAAGATTGCTGGAGAAAACTTAGTGTAAAATTTTAACAATTAATATAAAATTTGTAAAAAAACGTCTGATAAATATAGCTTAGATGCTCAAAACCCTTGGAAAGGTAGATATGGAGACCGACGCACAAAAATGCAGATCTAAATCTACGAAATTATTCACATCTGTCTATTGCATATTCTCTGATTATTACAACTCCAGTTCGTTGCCAAATGCGGCGATAAAAAGTAACAGTTCAGAGATAACTTCATGTAAGTGTGAATTAAAAAGATACTTTGTAGCTCGAGCTTGTTGAAGTACGGTGAAGCATCCTTTATGACTATAAACAATAATAATAAAAAAGTTAAAAAAATATTTTAAGTTAAACGGTTTTATATTGCAGATAAATGTACTAAAAGCTAAAAAATAATTTCATGGATACAGTCATGGGTACCAATATACAAATTTTAAACATATGCATTGATTAAACTAAAATAAAATCGTGGGGCACGTCCAATATCTAAAGAAAATCTATCGTCCAAAATCGAAAGACATGGCATGAGACTTCACCCACCTAGTGGTAAGTAGCAAGTGTCGTCCATGAATGGGGGATTCGTGCCCCACGATTTTATTTTAGTTTAATCAACCAACGCGTGGCAAAAGCACAGCGTCAAACAGTAAATACGATGGTTGCGGATTCAATTCTCAATCGGGGAAATAAATTAGGGTTTAATTTACTCGCTCTTGTATCACGGCGATGAGTTCCGACGCGGTAGGTTTAGAAAATTTAATAACAATAAATTTATACCAACTGTTAAGTATATTATTGCCAACAAAATGACACTTAGATTTACACCATCATCTTCTCACATGTGTACTTTCCCTAATAAACCTTTATTAAATTCAAGGTGTATAATATTCAAATCGTTAGCTAAACGTAACTAGACAAATCCCGTGAAACGCGGGATCGGGGCAGCATTAAACGAGGGATTAGGAAGATATGAACAATATATTTTGGTTGTCTCGTTATCCCGGGATCAACACGAATAATAATTTGTACTGAATAATTTTACCTGTGTAACTTTTTTGGGTAAGAAAATGGCGGTAATTTGGGTTTAATTTTTTTTTTAGGTAAGGCGTCATTTTCCAGATGATTTACATTGTTAGTTGTTAACAGCAACTAGTTAGTTACCTTTTAGCAATTACTTAGGCAGAGGGAACCTAGTGTTAAGACACTCCGTTCCCATTAAGACAGTTCCGTTTTTCACTTCCGTCGTATTATTATAGCATCTATTAGAATGTCCACATCCATTTAAAATAAAATTACAGCAATAAAAAGAAATATAAAGCAAGGCGATATTAATTTCATATTATTTCAACTTGGAAATAGAAACTAAGACACTATAAAAATATTAAAACTGTATTTTGCAAACTATTTTTACGTTCAACAAACGTAAATTATACTTAACTACCGCCTTTGACAGAAACAAAGTGGGAAATAAGCGCTCCTTTGTACGGTCAGCTGACTTCAGTTGTTCTTACACCAGTTTAATATATACGTACATGTGGGTCGATTCGTAGAAATGATATCATGTATGTAACTCTACAGGATATGTAAGGTACCCGCATGTAACAGGGTAGGCAGAGGGAACCTAGTATTATTCCCGGCATTAATCCCGGCTATTGCCAGGGTCTGCCTTCCTACTCTACTTTGCACGGTCTTTTGCATCCTTGGTGTTTCGACCATTGTCTCATGTCATCACGACATCCAACCAGCACTGCCTTGGGCCTCCGGGAGGTCTCACTCTCTCTACTCGCAAATTTTCGTCCAAAATAGAAAAAATAAAGGAGAAATCCCACCGTATAGACAATATTGCGTTCTTAATCACGGTTAATCGACTCGTTAGTCAAACAAGCTGGTATCAGCGACCGGCTCTGTACCGCACGCCCCCCAGTCCTCTCACACCTTTGAGTGTGCCTTTAATGGCCCGAAATACGTTACTGTTGCTAAATGCAGCAAACTGCTTTTTATTTTGGTTTTGGTTTAAAGGAAAAATATATTGATTTTTATATACTTTTGTTTGTTTTTAAGTGTAGTGATGATTATATTTATATTAGTTTAGTTACTATGCTTTGATAAGACAAATTGCAGAGTTAGATTCCGGCATTCAAGTAGCGATATCTCCCAAATATTGTATACCAGGGGCCGTCGTGCCTTTTGCCTACAAGTGTGTGACAGTAAACGCGACGGTCGTGGGTACTTTTCCCACAATGGGGGAAAAAAATATCTAATATTTTCATTGTTTCGTTCTGCAAGCTTAAGAAAGCGCGGCGTTGAGTTCTGCCATGGTTTCGTATATGCAGTTTTCCATCGAATTCTTTAGGCTGCACGCAATACATCAACAAATCGGCGGAAACGACGGGCCTTAACAATTAAAATAAAACCTTAATTACTTTTGAACTCATATTAAATTTTAGTATATTAACAATTTTCCGATACGACAGTAAGACATTGCATCAGTGAGTATTAAACTCTAACATACCGACATAATATTGCTATATGAATTTCAAAACAGGAGGATGAAAGTTAGCGTCTACAAAGTTTGTTCCGTAATTTTAGATTTTCAGCTAAAACAACAGTTCTGATATGTCTGTAGCTTGTAGCTGTTTAACAAATGCTGAAATATATAATAAAATATAATAGGCACAGACATACATATCTTTTAATAAAAAAATGAGAAATTAATAGTTATAAATTCGAGTATATTAATTTTTATTTGTGTAATATTTATCTTGTTTACGGCGTTGAGTTTCGTGTCCCAACTCGCAACGCTTCCAGACTTCGGCAAAAAGTTAGAAACTGAAGTGGCTTAAATGGAACGGAGTGTTAATGCTAGGTTCCCAGGTTCTCTCTCTTTACTCACAGAAAACATAAACAAATTAGAATTGAAAAATATAAACAAAAAAAACAAAGCGAAACATAATTTTCGTTTATTCATGCCTTCATTTGTTCGCGTCATATAAAACAATCGTATATCCAAAGTTGCAACGCCACCTTGCGAGACAAATCTGTTGGACGCACCGGCAATGGGCCGTTAGCGTCATACAAATGCTATTTATACGCGGCTCCGACTTCCCTCACTGGAATGTAGAGACTATTGAAGTATCAAGTGAAATCTTATTAAAGAAAGCGAGAAAGGAATTAGATGAAATGTAGGCGGAGGTAACTTAATATTAAGATATTTCGCGCTTTGTTTTATTATGAAAATAATTCATTTCTCCAAGTAGGAATCGAACCAGCAAATGCATCGTTAACATCCAGTCGTGCCGCTGCACCACGGCGGCTGGCTGGTTCATTTATTTTAAAGTTATTTTTTTTAATATATCAAGAACAAAAAAGTGGAGATTGGAGTGTCTTTCACTGTTTTACAGGAAAAACATGAGGGCATTATTGTTATGGAATGTCTCTAATCTAATTTCACTTAAAAAAAAAACAGTAATCTTTATAAAATGAAGTAATAGTTGTTTGCCTATAAATAAGTTTGACGTCGACAAGCTACCTCGCTTGTAATCGCTTTGGATTTTCGGTTCAATTTTCCGGATAAATAGGCTAAAAATAAAACTTCATTGACACACGTTATTGTGGTTTTGTCTAGCTTTCCGTGAAAAAGAAAAAAGTATAATTTTACGATTTTACCCAATTTTGGAATGGGAATTCATTAATTTTAAATAACCTGTTCATCCTGCCACCTTTTTTATAATATAAAACGTGATAGCACTTCCAGTTTTACGCTTTTCCACCACGGCATATATGTCAACAGTACGCTATAAATTCATAAGCTGAGCTATAAAATTATATTTACTCGTGAAAATGTTTAAGAAACTCTAACACACGGTCGTCACGAATTGCCTATTATTTTTAAACTAGTGGACCCGGACGCGGCTACGCCTGCTTGAACTATAAGAATATTCATTAAATATATTTATTATATAAATATTATTATAGAAATAATTTTCAGTTTTCAATAGAATTAGTAAGAAAATATAAACCTAAATAATCAAAAAGAATAATAAGTAGAGACATATTATTATGTAAAATATCTAAGTTACTGAAATGAACCAACAAAAGAATTAAAAATAACTAAAGGATATTCTTAATATTAGAAAAAGTACCTAAAGTTTTCCGTGCGTGCGTACATACTCGTAGATATCGACTCTATGAAATAACTAAACATTTCTATATACTAAATACGATAACTTTTGCGAGCAATATCAAATAAAATAAGAAGAGAACCAAAGTGTAGCTTAAATAAATTATAAACAGCAAATAATTACATAAAAATTAACAATAGTTCGAAAATGTATGAAAATTTATAAAACCGTCAACGTCATCTGCCCGTTCGCGTCGGTTATACTCATACTGTGCCATCCGAAGGCTAGGTCATTTGGAATCAGTGACATCTCCTTAATTATTTATAAGTATGTTATACAGTAAGCTATAATTACAATCTAGATGAAATGTTAAGATTGACTATTATATTTAAGGATGAATATCAAAATGTCGCGGTAACGGTCGCGTAGCGACGCGACGTTTGTTATTAACATGGCAGAATAAATTGCATGTCAAATTAGAAAGTACATTAAAATATATTAGTTTATATGTATAATGTAATGTTATATAGCCTATAGCACTTCTGAAGAATACAGCTTTCATACAAAACTAAAACAAGGTAATTTGGACCAGTAGATCCAGAGATCTTAGAGTTCAAACAAACAAACACAAACTCTTCCGCTTTATTATATTAGTATAGATTTTTAAATTTCTAAGGAAATGTCACGGTGCCGTGAAAAAAGGAATGGTTTATTTTTTTATTTATTTTGTTGTAAGCT
>DWNA01000923.1:0-17746 GCA_018249835.1 Heliconius besckei | reverse complement strand
TCAAATATTTAATTTTCTGTTATTTTAATCAATATAATAAGCATATATTCTGACATTTATTGTTATTAATAAATATATTTAAATATAATTTTTAACAATAAGTTATAAATACATATTAATTATCTAGATTTGTCCTATGTCTAGTATAACGTTTAGAGTTAATTCAAGGTTGACATATTCTTGGCGCGGACGCTTGTTGTGTAAGTAAATTGCATTTGTTTATAATTTTTTTCTACATATAAATATTAAAAAATACGAAAAATATATGCATATACTAACTCATTTAGGCATTTTGTTTAGTTGGTAAACATATATTTAATATGTAAATTTTTAATACCTATATTTTAAAAATAACAGAAATAATAAAAAAAAATCTATTAAATTAATTTTAAATACTATACGAGTATAATATTAGTAATCATTTTATTAATTTGTTTAATAAAAGCTTAATACATGTGTTGTTAAAATTCAAAATTAACATCATTCAACTCCCACAAGTAAATATTTTTAGCGAATCATATATAACTGTGCTTGATAGAATTATTATGTTAAAATCATTTAAATATAATAACAAAATTCTTAACAAACACACTATTATATCATTAATTTATAAAATAGTTTATGTAAAATATCTCGTTAAATATTCATCTACCTTCATTTATTTTTATTAAATTGTAATTAATACTCCCGCATATAGCAGGGTAGTGAAGAGACTATGTCTCTAATCTTTTCTCTCTATAAAAACACTCAGTATTTTATCTTAAAATTTTGGCTTCTTCTGCTTACCTTACATGCGGGATACAGTGTGTGTTATTTGAATGTATATTACCATTTTTCGCTCTGGTATCAAGGCAAAGCGAGGCGGTGATTTCCGCAACTCAACACTCATTGCCTCTAGAATCCAACAGAAAGTAGGGAATTGAGCCTCATAACACTAGGTTCCCTCTGCCTACCCTGCTGTGTGCGGGATACAGCGTGAAGTTGAAAAAAATGTATTTCCAATCGTATATTTTCATTTCTTCGCTATAGCGTCGAGGCCAAGCGCGGCGTTAAGTTCCGCCAATCAACACGCAATATCTCCAGAATTCGGAGGAAAATGAGGAACGCAAACGTCCTAATGGGAAACGGAGTTTCTTAAAATCAATAACAATTGTCTAATCCACACAGAGCTGCAACTGTACATTACTTTTATATATTTGTGTAAACATTCTCTTTTGGATTTGAACCTAATTTGATCCATGAAGTTTTTTTTTAGCAAGGATAGATAATATATGCACTTAGAAAGGAAATCTTAGTCTATAAATAAAAAAATATTATTAGACATTTCCTTCTGAGCATTCCTGAAGTAGTTGTGTAACGTATATACCTATTCAGATACACGTGCAGATATTAGATAAAAATATATATTTTTGGGACATTGCGATGCAGTAGGACATTTTGTCTGGCTGTAAAACCGATGATTGTGGGTTCAATCCTCATTCGGGAAAATGAAGAACTTTTATTTCTTTAATCTGGGAAACAATAGCGCGGCGGACTCTCTCTGTTCGTGTTAAATGTCGGATTTAGGTATTCGTGGTCATTACTTGTTTATAGACGTAAATTTTCTATAAGTTTTTCATGTTAGGGGCGTAACTGCAATAGCAATACTTATATTAACAACTAGTGGCCACTCAAAATTTCTATGCGTGGACCGTGGAGTTTACAGCACTTACCACCCTTTGTGACAAGTACCCTGACAAATCAAACCTACAATCATCGCTTATAAGCATCAGACTACTCACAGTGCTACGATGGTGTCAACATAGGAAGTATAATGATAAAATGCATATCGTATGTACTAGCCTCTGTTATCTTACTGGTACAGATAGCGCCTACTATCTATTATTATAATATCATTGCAAATTCTATTATAATATGAGGATACGTAATGTCACACTGTTGTTTATTTATTTATTTATTCAATAGGAAGCCAACGTAGTATACAATCATAATTCTTACACTAAAAACAAAATGAAATCTTATGCGACTAAAACATAAATTTAGACAATTTAGGGATAATAAATTTCAAACATGATGCTATTCTTTATTCTTTTAGCACATAGCAGTGTAGGCAGAGGGAACCTAGTGTTACGACACTCCGTTATCCATTTTCCGCCGAATTCTGAAGGCATTCCGTATTGAGTCATACAACTGAATGAGTGACACGATACAACTGGCCTCAAATATATAAAGCTTTATAAAAATCACCTTCATATTCTGAGTTTCCGCTTCCAGAAGGCAAGGGGCTAAAGCGGCTTAGTACCCGTACCAATCTTATACATTTTTCTGTCTTATCCACTAAGAATTCAGAAATCAGATTTATTTTGAATTTGTACTTTGTACATTAGATCTCAGCAATTTAGTTCATTGTTATTGTTATATTTCACTTCTAACGTTTTTTTTTTACAGATACAATGGATCATGAAAAAGTGCTAAAAGACATCTTACAAAAAGTAGCTGACGAACAAAAATATGAAAATTGCGAAATAAATTTCAATAAAACTTCAAGCGGAGGTGCAAATTATACCAGCCATATTTATTTAGCCACTATCTCCTCACCAGACAAAGATGACCTTAGACTTTTTGCGAAGGTAGCAGCCATCGGGGACAAGATGAGATCTGCCACGCCAATCAGAATATTCCAAATAGAAACCTTTTTTTATAAAAAAATAAAGAAAGTTTACGAAGATTTGGAGGAGAAGCACATGGTGCCCCCTGAACATAGGATCGTTACAGCCAAATTTTATGCAGCAGACGACGAAAGCTACAAGGAAGCTCTAGTTCTAGAGGACCTGGCCGTAGCTGGATATCAATCTTATGACAGATTTAAGCCATTCACCAAGGAATATGCTAAGGCAAGTGTGATAAATTTGGCCAAACTCCACGCCTTGTCCATTGCTTGGTCAGTTTACGATCCTATTGCTTTCGAAGAATCGGCTTATATATTAAAAACTGAACAAAACGATGCGGCTCTGATGGAATATTTTGAAAATGTGGTGAAAATTGCGTTAGAAGCAACAAGAGAGGAGAATAAAGAGAGGTTGCAAAAATTCATTGAGCATTTTTCGGAAGATCAGGACTTTCGCAAGTTTCAAAGGCCACTGCGACGTCCCGTTGTCGCTTACGGGGACTATAGACCGAGTAACTTGATGCATAAAGAACGTGAGGTAAACAAATAATGATATATCTTTTTGACTTTATTAATGATATTGTTATCAATCCAACTGTATGTTTTTATGTTTGTTACCTCAGAACTTTTGACTGGATGAACCGATTTTGATGAATCTAGACTTTCGTATATATTTCGTTATCATATTTTTAAGCGATGCAATAGTTAGTAGTGGTCTCAGTATTACGCGATTAGAGAAACAAAACAAAGTTAATAATTTATCATTAGATTATTTTTGCTTTCGCCTAAAATATGTGATCATTTTTTATATTTTTAATTGTAGGCTAGCGGCCCCCCCCCGCGGGCCTGCCCGCTTGAACTATACAAATGTTTATTTAAGTGTAATTAAAAAACTCTTAATTTTAGTATAGTTTTTATATACTGTTATGCAGTAAATAAACTGTAATTTAAACCTTTTCGGATTTTATTTTATTTGTCTCGCAAGCATTGACGTATTAGAAAAATCTAGTTAAGTAGTTCATACGTTTATCGCAGTTTTTCTCCCGTAAATTAAAAAAAAAGATTCGTTTGTATTTTGGTGTCAGGTAAATTAATATCTATACGAGTACCTATATGCACTTGAAAAACATAGTTATCTTGCAATCACAAACAGACCCTTCAATTTTTATTTATATGTATAGATAAGAAATATATAAGTGCAGTGTTGAGTTCCCCCACTCAACACCTACCTAATGTCAAGAAAACTGTATGACGACTGTGAGCTGTGAGTAGCGAACAGAGTGTCTTAACACTGCAACATAAAGCTGCCTTGGTTTATTGTTATATGTATTTACAAGTTTATATAAAGATCTAAATTTGAATTACATTATAGATACAAACTTTAAAACCAATCGTAGTGGCGCGGGTCTACACGCGTGCGACTCTAGCCGCGATAGCTTATAGGATCGATTCCCAATCGAGGAAATGAAATATTGAATATTTTCTTTTCCACGCTTTAGTAACGAAGCAAGGCTTAGAGTTCCTCCACTCAACACGCTGCAATGCCTTCAGAATTTTTTAGGGTAGGCAGATAGAAAGTGGGGAACGGAAGTGTCTTAATGGGAGTGCCTTGATATTAGGTTCCCAGGTTCCCTCTTCCTACTTTGCTTTGTGTGGGATACAGCATAAAGCTAAAAAAATTACATACTTGTTACGTACGTGTCCAGAAATCGGACTCAATATAAAATCCCATAGCTGTTTTACATAACAATTAATAAACTACATTTTTATTCATGTGAGATTATATCAAAGGCGTCAAGTGTATTATACTTAGAATGAATTATTTATTATCTATTAATAGACATTTTATGTACGTTGGTACAGGCATACCTGGCTGTCGAAGGTTGTGGGTTCAAATCTACGCCAAGAGTTTAGTAGAATACGCGTATAAGCGGTCATTCAATATACGAGTATATTTTCATCAAATAAGAGCCGACTTCCACCGGATCCCATAATTAGAACCAAATTCTTATCAAACTACCCTTAAAGTGTATCCTTTCCAATAAAAATAATCATCAAAATCGGTCGGCGTGACGTTGAGTGATTTGTTCTTTTGTTGAGCACATATTTAATGCAAATAAATAAATTATTGGTTATTGTATTGCATAACAATGTCAGAAACGGACCAAATTAACATGGGACCACACGGGAATCTACTTAGCTAGCTTACAAATACAAAACGGTACTCGGTTCGTTTTAGCCGACTTCTCCTTACCACTTCCAAACTATAGTTATATGCACAAACTTAAACAAAACTTAAATTGTAGATAAATAATTACTTCAAAGTAAAGAAAATTTAAAAACAATAAGTGATATTTTCATTTCTTCGCTCTGGTAACAAGGCAAAGCGTTACGTTAAATTCCGTCACTTAAGAGGCAATGCCGCTCTTCCTCTCGGCGGGAATTGTCTTAATGGGAACGCAGTGTCTGAACTTATATTTGTAGTTCATTAGATACGCCGCGTAATCAAAAACTAAAGGGTATTTCCGTAAAATATGCATTTTAGGCTAGCTATAAACGGGATATAGTGAGAAGCTAAAAAATATAATATATTATGTTAGATCTCAGTCCTTGAACTAAAAGTGAGCTCTTCTATATAATAAGCTGTTTATATTGACATAGCTGTGTTGTTACTTCTTATATACTTATACTCACGATATCTAGGATAGTAAATAACAATTATATTATACTGCATATTGTTCTAAGAAAATTAATAAACATTTTATTTGCATAAATTATTTGCATCAAATTGAGTGAATTTTCTAAGAATAGAATAATACATTTAAAATGTAAAAAAAACACTATTTTTGTAAAACACCTAATATCTGCCCTGTTTTCCTACTTTCGTCCATTTTTAAAAATCCTGCGTAATGTGGCGTAACTTAACGCCAGTTGCGGCGTTAGCGTAGGGCAAGGCTGGGCGACCGCCCAGGGGCGCCGGATAAAAAGGGCGCCGTAGACGCCCGTTTAGGGCGCTTTGCGCAAAGATGTCTCCTCGCTGTAGTGGCGTAGCTAGGGTATTTGCTACCCGGTGCGGCTTAGGGGACTTGATGCCCTTTAAGATCGTCTAAGATCTAAAAAAAAAACAAAGTGATCGTCGACTTTGATATCTAAAAAAAAAACAAAGTGATCGTCGACTTTGATTACGGATTACGGGGAGTCTTCTGGAGAACTATTTGACCTGTTACCTGACCAACTTTGAAAATAAAGTTGCAGAAAACATAGACTTTGAAGGCCTAATAAAAGAGTTCGCAGATAGAAAGGCTAGAAGTGAATTTTTTTTAGTTTTTTTCATTATTTTTTTTAAATAGATGGTTATTTCGTTGAACCCATTCCCTTTTTTGTATGTTATTGAATTGTAGTTAGGAACGCCGAAAAAATTACGCCCAGTGCGCCGGTAGTGCTAAAACCGGCACTGCTTAACGCTGTCCATTGTCTATATCAGATTAGCTTTTTAAATTATTTTTTAGGGTAGGCAGATGGAATCTGGGAACACAATGATAAGACACACTCTTCTAAGAATTCTCGAGGCATTGCGTGTTGAGTGGTGGGAGTGGATGCGATTTGCTGAAAGGACAGCTCCTTAGACACCGAAATTTATCCAGATTAGAGAATCCACAATCACATTAGCCTCCGCCTTCGGCTTTCGCTCAAATGTCTTTCAAGGACAATGATGGTCTTTTTTTATTTGTATTTCGGCAGTCATGATAGTTTCTATTTCAATATAAACTTGCTTCGACTGCTACACCTACATGTGCATATAAATCACACTCAATTATTTATCTAACCTCCTCCAACATCCAAAGGTTGTCTGGAAAAGATCGCTTTATAGCTTATAAGGCTGTCATACTGTACTTTCTATTATTTTTACGTTTGTTTTTTTTATTGGTTTAATTTGCAGTAAACTAAATTTATTATTATAAATAAAAAAATATTACAATTTCTTGCAGGACGGTACAATGGCCATCATATCTCTAGACTATCAAACACTCCAGATCGGCAATCCTATAGTCGATCTAATGTACTTCATATTCAATGGATCAGATAAGGAGTTCAGGAAGAAGCACTTCAAAGAAACTCTTGAGCTTTACTATAGGGAGCTGAGAGAGGCGTTAGAGAGGCTAGACGTGGACCCTGATTCTGTTTATCCGAGAGAAGACTTCGATTTTGAAGTGGAACAGGTAAAACTTCACGCCGTATCCTGCATAAAGAAGAGTGCTGCTCACTTTATCTTGTTACCAGAGTGAGAAGATAAAGAAAATGTTAAATAATTCATTTCCCTGCACAGGAAAAGAACCCACATACGGCGAATTTAGTCACAAGTTGTGCTATCGCGCAACAATGGCAAAGCAGGTAAGTGATTGTTGGTTTCGTGGCTAAATGTTAAGCTTAAGGTCGTAGATTTGATTCTTGTAAAGAAACGGTTTTCGTGAGATGAAGTGTTTGTCATTTTGTCGAGCCATTAATTTATTATACGATATACTCTATTACTCGTATACTAGTGGGCCCGTGCGGGGATACGCCCGCTTGAAATAGAAATATTAATAAAGAAATTGAAAACTAAAGATTCAGTCAGTTCAGTAAACAGTGTTTAAAATAACTGTTACGGCAATTAGCAAATTTGCCGAACTAAGTACTTTTAATTGGCCTTTTTTATTTATGAACCGATTGTAATAAAATAACCCTAGATGTTTTCGGAAGCTTGCCAGAACCCAATAGTGAAAACCGCATCTAAATCGGTTAAGCCGATTCTGAGATTAGCGATAGCAAACGCACAGACAAAGAGACAAAAGTTTTTAACATCAATTTTTTGGGTTCTATTTCGTTAATAAAGGTTCCCAATAAACATTTTTTTAAACAAGTACAGTACCAAGTACAGGCACCGGCCCTCTTCCGATTTTAATTATAATTTTATATTTTATATAATATGTAGGTATCTAAATCTACGTATGTGTATTTATTTTGCAAGTGATTAGCTTGTGTGGGTAGTATCAATATTTATGCGCTATTAAATGATGACATCCATTCAAAATGCATTACCTCAGCACTTGTTGCCAGTCTCGGCGCAGGGGCAGTCGTGCGAAACTGCGCTCTGGAAACAAGGCAACGCTCGGCGTTTATTTCCTCTACTTAACAGGCAATGCCTCAAAAATTCGGCAGATAATATGAAACAAAATTGTTTTAATGGAGAACGGAGTATCACAGCACTATGTTTCCAGGTTCTCTCTGCTCACCCTGCTATGTGCGGGATACATCTTGAAGTTAAATCTCAATATTGTTAAGAACAAAAAGTCTCAGCTCTTAACTGTAACACTAATAAACACTACTTATTATTGTAATTAATTTAAATTAAATATAAATTAAGAGAGAAAGCACTTATCTATGTTAGTATTTCTATTTTTCTAACCAGACTATTCTCCAGTTCTTCACTTTATACAAATATTTTTTTCCACAAAGATTTCGCCACCCACTACCATTTACGAATAAAAATATTGTAATCTGTTATATTCTTTTCAGGTATTACCTTACGGCTTAATTCAAAGCATCTTCTGTCTCCTCATCGTGACCGTTGACGCTGAAGACGCTCCTAAAGTAGATGAAAATATAGAGATAAAGGATTTCGCGGTCAGTCCCAGCACCCTGTACGTTGAGAGAATGAACGACATTGTCGACGATTTCATTGATATGGGTATTATTTAATTTTTTGACACAATTTTGTAATAACATTATGATTATAAGATTTCGTTTTTCTTGATAATATTTATTTTAATTGCCAGTGTGAAAATTGTAATTTGATAATGTAATCTGTGTAATGGCAATACTTTATTAAATATAGTGGGGAAGCCACTACCATTTTATTGTATGAAGATTTTAAAGGCAATAACAAAATTGCGAATGTGACTGACAATTTTTAATTAAAAATTAATATTATTAAAATTTTTTAAATAATTTTAATTTTAGTGACAGGATAAATCACAAAATATAACGCTGAGTAAGCAGTTTATATGATAGTCGATAATGATTTTAATGTAATTATACATATATAATAATTTTGTATGAGAACAATTTTTTTTCGATTTGACTTTACTATTTTTAAAATAATGATAGTAATGTATTTAATTATAATATTTAACAATTGCTATAATATTGATTTACGTTTATATGAGGATAGGAAATTTACTACATGTTTTAGAACAATATTTTCTATTCGTAATAAACTAACAAAAAAGTGAGATTATTTCTTTTTCTTTGTTATTAACAAAATAAATAATAAAAAATGAAGTAACTGGTCAAAATAGGAGAGATTATAAAAATTAAAGAAAACTATTTGTTACTAACATATCACTACATTATATTGTTTATGCGAATATAAGCAATATATGCAAAATTAATTTTATTTGTTTTTTTATTTTTTTATTTTTATTATTACCTTTCGTTTTTATTATTAAGCAAGTAATTTTAAAAGCATAATATTTTTTATTGATTTAAACATTTTATAACTGTTAAATTATTCCTCCGCTGTTGCTGTCGTTTAACTGTTAATAAAATCAATGTGACGCCTTACAATATTAACATATTTTGTGAAACTTATACAATTTTATAGTTAATAAATTTGTATAAATTGTATTTTTAAATAATTATTATTTATTTCTAGAACAATAATTTCATACATGAAATTAAATACATAAATATAACTTAACCAACATTAACATAATCGAATTAAAGTATTACTATGTATGTAAGTATTGATATGACATAATCTTGTTTTAAATACTTGATTTTGTCTATCATTTATTAAAGTTATATCTGAGAGTACGTTATTTATTTCTTTAATTTACTACTAAATTGACATTTGACTAATAAAATAAAAGAATTAACAAATATCGGGTAAAATTCCAATAAAACAAGTGTATTACAGTATGCTGTTCATTTTATTATCTCAGAAGTTATTTTCATATTAATATAATATCAGTTTCATTACAATGTCAGCGGGTAATGACGTATGGCGGTACTTTAGCTGGCCGAGTTCATACGATCCAACTATATATAATAAATCGAGGCACACAAGCTTTCCAATATTCTGCAGAAATTAACAGTTTTTCTTTGAAAATTAAATAAATTAAAGCGTACAGCTTTTAGACAAACACTTTATTTAGGTCGACGTAGTGCATTTAACCTACCACAATTTCCCTCAAATTCTGTAGTTTCGATGCTAATGGCAACACTTGTCACATGTCATCTGTCAAAGTGACGTTTCATTCAAAACGCTAAGGTACAAACATACAACGCGTATAAACATTCAACTTTCATTTTAACTAGAAGACTCCACTATATTTTATTTATCTAGTGCATAAACAATTTAAATCGTATCGTGGTTGATAACGATTTGCAAATAAGATGGGTCCCTGTTATAATAATATAAACAACGCTAATTAAATATAAACAAAATTCATAAGCTTATAAATCAGAGTACTGATTTTTCTGAATATTTATTAAAAAATTAATGCATAAAAAGATTTTCGACGAAAAAAATCATTCTTTTACCAGTAAAGAACAAAAAATGGAAATTTAGACCTTAATAGTACGGTAATGATAATTGAACACACATATATTATTGTTTATACGATGAATAGTAGAAAACTACTGCTAAAGTATATGAAATACGATTTAAAGCCTTTTTCTATTGGAGTTGCCATAAAGATATCCTAAATCTAGATATATATAGATATATCTAGATATCTGGCAAGTGTTTTCAGTTGACACAGCTTCATTACCTCATACCTCAGGAAAGTATATGATAGAGCTTGATAACAGCAGTTATACGTGTTTTTAAGCAATTTCATAGATATAAGCTTAAAATTTTCGATTTTTACAATTTTTAAGCAAATTGAAATATCAATTTCGCCCTTTTTTATGCAAATGCGCTGTGCCACGAGTCAACACACTCCACTCTAGTACAGTATACAGAACACCTAAGTACGCTAAATCACAAGTTAACATACAACGAACGCGATAATTTGATATGAAATATTGTACTTTTAAATTTATTTCTAGCACAAAATTAGGTAACTTTAGGGGACTGCTTTTCGGTCGCGTATACGTGCTAAAACTGAAGTTAAAATTAGAGTATTTCTTCACAATATTATAGTGATATCCTTCCTCAATCTCATTTTCTTTGTTAGTAAAAAGCAAATGTGGTTGTACCGAATATTATATATATAGGTAATTGTTTTAATAGAAAATTTTTGAATTATTAGTTTCGTTTATCTTTTATTTGCAACCTAAATAATGCAATAAAATAAGGTTTATGTATTTTTTTTATACAAGAAAGGATTTTTTTTTAAATATTAGCTTTATCAACAATGTTCGGCCAAGCCTCATATCAATATAACTTGTAAATTAAAAGCACGTTTACGACGACCTTTAAAGACTACAAGTAAAATTTCGAAATACAATCATAACTTTCATATATTTTTTAATTTTCTTTTACTAAAACAAAAACTCGCAATGAAAATCAAAAAATTTACACTGCAAAATCATTAAATATATGAATAAATAACATTTTGGAATGACTCTAGAATTTACAATTCGTTGCATAAAAAAAGCTACGAGAAACAGACAAACAGACCGACAGACTGATAGTAGATGAAAATAAACTATCTTAAAATATAAAAACTTCAATAAATGCATATATTATACATATATTAATCAATTAATATTACGTTAGATTACAACAACGAATTAACTATTATAATTACAATAATGTGATGTCTTTATAATATTATGTTTAATTTTAATATCTTCTATAACGACTAACCTACTATAACGGGTTAGAGCTGGCAACACTTCATCAAAGTGTCAAAAAGCTAATGAGCAGAAAAGCTTAACATTTTCAACACAACGGTTTAATATAATTAAATAGCCTTTAGTTATATTTTAAATAGTTTTTTAACATAATGTCGTCTACACTAGGCGCGCGGTAATACTGATTAGCGATAAAAATAATATTTATATTGCCATCTCGCTCTAATGCGGTGTACGCGAAAGAGAAGGAAGTACCAACCGTTCAACGAATCAACGCCCGCGCACCGTCACTACCAGCTTTTGTAAACCACTCGACAAATTGAAATCTTCTAATACTATTAAACAATCTTTTTTATATATAAAAAAGCCAATTTCCTTAGCATTGTTATGTATATAGGTAATAATCCAGCGATATGGCAACATATGCGATAAAAATTACAGATTTAAACTTGTCGAGGGGAATTCGAAGCATATCTTAGTACCTAATTAATAATATTATCAAATTTTACGTTTTTTTTATTATTTATAGCTTTAAATACACATATACACGTCAACGTCAAGTAGTCATATAATCCGCTATTGAAGGTACGTTACATATATAATGGATAACAGTTGGGGACGATTCACGCGGTTTGTAACCTAAGACATACAAAATGAAAAAAAAACATCACCATGAAATTTAAAAAAATAATAATAAAAAAAATTACAAATCGCGCGAATCATCCATTTATAAACAACAGCGCCTAAGAAAGAGTTAACAGATAACAATTTATTTAAGGATATTACAATTATACGTTTTATCATCATACATTTACACTTAACTAATTACCTCGCGGGGAGAAGAGAGTGTTGCCACTGTCACAGTAACGCGCCCCCGCAAGTTGTGAGTAGCACAATAATTATTGTATTTAGCGGCGGCGAGTGTTGCCCAATGTTACGTTGCTAAGCTTAAAACTAATAATTTGGTATGAATTTCTTTAATATACGTCGATTATGTGACTTAATGTATGGGAGACGCTTTTTTAAATGGTAAATGGTAAATGAAATGAAGATGTGGATACAACGTTATGTATTTAAGAGTTAAAAAGGTTTTTAAGAAACATACATAA
This sequence comes from Heliconius besckei, assembly GCA_018249835.1. Classification (NCBI taxonomy): domain Eukaryota; kingdom Metazoa; phylum Arthropoda; class Insecta; order Lepidoptera; family Nymphalidae; genus Heliconius; species Heliconius besckei. The sequence goes on along the minus strand of DWNA01000923.1, from coordinate 5,125 downwards.
AAAGATGTTTCATATGTGTATATATCGCACGTTCAATAAAAATAAAAAAAATAGTTAAAAAAAGGTTTATATCAACTATTAGTATTTGGAACATTTAAACAACTATTGTACAATTTAAAAAATATAGACAATTTTTTGTATTTTTGTTTTTAGGCATTTTATCAATTATAGTGCAATGTATAAATATGATAATAACAAAACATTTTATAAATCGGTGGTAAAAATACAGGTCGCTAACAAATATATAATATATGCAACGATTACTGTTTTTTAAATCTTCTTAGCTAAACAGCTCGGTTATTTGTTTAGTTTAAAAAAAAACAATCATACTGTAGGTATATTTGCGATTATTTAAAAACCTAACAAAACTAAATAGTTTTGCACAATAATAAGGTAATATCAAAAAATAACTGGGAAATAATTACATACAAATAAATAACAATAAAATGCAAATTTTGCACTCAACACCTTGCATTTGATCAATGACATTTAATAAACAAAAGAAATCGATATTTTTTCATACAATTACGAGTATATTAAGAGTAAATAAAGTCGATTTTATATTTGCCATCAATCAAACAAGGATTTCTCGATGATAATTCAACATCGAATGGAATTATACAGATACGTTATATACAAAATAACTAGCTGTAAACAAAACAAAACGTACACAACTCTAATGTCACTTGAATTGGGAAAAACGTAAAATGAAAAATTTATATAATTACTAATAAAATTGTTTCTTTTAAATATAAATTCGATAAAAAAAAAATATATCACTTTTCTATAATAACTATTTTTTTCACATTACAAGTATCATTAAAATCATTTGATTAAAAATATTAACATTAATGGTAAAGGACCTCGAGATATTTTTTTTTGTAATTTTTTATATGATTTCTGAAACAGGTCCAAAATTGTTTTAATTAAAATTATAAAGTAACCAATAAACTAAGGTACTGTACAAATTATATAATACAACATTAGGCCTTTAAGACATTACATGCACACATTAAACTATCGAGAAAAATATGCCAGGGACACAATGAATTTTTCATCTATACTCTGGATATACGATAAAAATATAAATAATTACATTTATTTATTAAATGGTTACTAAAAGTCAAAATTTAATAATAAAAATTGTACCACATCACTGTCAGTAAATGAATGACTTATTTCTCTTAATAGCTTTTTTTAAATAATTAATTGTTCGAAGACCCCAATCAATAATTTTGCATTCCATGTTGACTAGCGAATACAATAACTGTCAATCGAATCCAATACGAATTATTTGCGTAAGGCAAGAATTAGTCCCGATCACGTCCACTTTAACCGACCGATTCTAATCGATTAATAAATCGATTTCTTCCCAAAGAAAAGGGAATTTTTGGGTCATTTCTCCTGGCGAGATATAGCCAACGCTAGTTGTAATTCGGCATCTTCTCGATTCCTCCTGGCCTCAGCCTCAGCCTCTAATCGTTTGGACTCAGCTGCAGCCCACGCCCATTGTTGCTCCTCCGTGGGCAAAAACTCAGTACTTTTCGCCTCTGTGGGTTTCTTTTTCTCCTTGTTATGCCTCGACCTGCCTATACCCCCGATAGTGTGTACCAAAGATTTCGCATATTTCACTGGTTTAGGCGATTTCTCTTTTTTGCTGGGCAACGTGCTCGTGGGCCAGGTTTCATTTAGATTTTTATTAGTGTTAGAATTAGCGTTTGCATTCGCGTTGGTATCCCAGTCGGTGGCCCAATTGTCAGTTTTGTTGGCCCAATTGTCTGTTTTCCAGTCGCTTGCAGAGGTCTTGCTGGAGTTGGCCCAAGCATCTTGGCTAGGTTTGTTCCAGGCGTCCTCCATAGCCCAGTTATCGTTGGGCCAAGCAGTCCACGTTTCATTATTATTGGATTTTGCCGCAAAGGGATCATATGGGAGGGGTGGTGCTGATACCCTCCCACTTTGTTTCTCAGGCTTCGAGAAAGTTCCGTTGAGTGCTGATGCGTTGAAAAAGTCATCTGTTTCGAATCCGGCGACAGATGTGGGTCGGGCAAAGGGGTCGATTTTTTTGGGATCATCCGCAAATGGGTCCTCTATATTAAATGGATCTTCGTATCGGTAGTCCTTGAAGGGGTCCTCGGGGAAGTCGAGGGCGGGTTTTTTCTGGGCGAACAGAGATTCGGTGAATGGGTGTGTGTCAGGGTGTCGGGGGGGTGTGTACGTGGGAGACAGGGAGGAGAGGAGGTGCCTGGGGGAGGTTCCCGCCCGCTATCCGCTATCCGCTTAGCGCTGCAATGTGGGACAAGCGCGAGCGTGTTAGCTTTATGTTAGTGATATGTGAGAGAATGGTATGAAAACAAATACAGGACGCCAGGTGTTAGTCATATTTTTTAATTTAAATTATTTAATGTTTAATTTTTATATTACGAGTATGTCTCTCGTATGTCGTTTTTTTTGTAAACGTGTTAGTCTTTAACATTTTTAAATTCTTTCGATTGCTGGCGTCATGTGACAGAAATACAACAATATTTATAAAAAGAATTATTTACATAGAATTAATTATTTAATTAATGAAAATAAAAGTGAAATAATATTTAAAAAAAACAAGATAATCAGAGTAAATATAAAACAAATAAGGATAGGAATTTCATGCATCTAGCATGTCAAGCTAATTTACAATGAACTAAATAGAACAGGCCAAATATAACAACAAAAAAAAATTTTTTTGCATGTTTTTGAAACTAAGGGATTAATTACTTTTTGCTGTACAAATACCATATATAATGTATGATTAAAAAAAAGAAGGAATTTTCTGTAAATCATAAAAATTAGCATTTTAAATTTATTATTATTCATTATATTATTAAACTAAATCTTTTGTTTTTTAATATATTAACTAAATTTAATGCATGCACTAATTTCATTAATTTATATATGTTCCTGTTCCTGTCTTTCCTGGATAACTTATGAATATATAAAAAACATACCATGAAATAGAAATCCTAAATAAATTAAAAATAGCAATAGAAATATCATGATAAGCTAACATGCAAATAAATAAATAAATGAAATGTGTATAAAAATAATGAATAAATGCAAATAAAACGCTCGTCCCAAAAAGCGCTAAGCGAAGCGGAACAAAATGGCGGTATATAAAATTCAAACTTTTTTTTCAATTAAATTATTTAACTAAAAGTTTAAATTTTAGTTCTATAAATTAAAAAACAAATCAAATTAAAAACCTTTAAGGCTCTATGTGCACAAACATACGAGAATGGCATAATGCGCAACAGAGAAAGTAAAAATATATATATTACTTAAAAAATGCACGTCAAATTACCAATTAGTACCAAAAAAAAGGTAAAACTAAATGGCCGCAAAGTTATCAAAACCGAAAAAGTAATACAAAATGCCATTCTCCTATAGACGTACGTTCTACAGATAAAAAATAAATTTACATACATTTATTATCTTTTACTTTTTACTTTCTCTGCAGCATTAAAATAAAAAATAGAATAAAAATAAAAAAAAACAGCACTAAATTACCAAAATCACTTGAAACATGCCACTTTAAAAAGGGTGGAAGGGAATAAACGGCTAAAATAACCAACTAAAAATCTGAAAATAATCTATTTTAAACCCAAAAAAACATTTAATAAAATAAATTATATATCCTAATAACCAAAATTAATTAGATTTTTTTTTATATTTATCAATATTAAAATAACAACTTATTTCGAGGTCATTTTACATAAACACCACATTCTGCTCCCCACTTTCCTCCGAATTCCGGAGACAGTACGTGTTGAGTGGCGGTACTCAATGCCGCGCTTTGCCACATTACCAGAGCAAGGAAATGAAAATAATAAATATTTTACTTCCTCGAGAGGGAATCAAACCCACACCCTGTCACGTTTACAGTCGCAGGCTTGTGTCCTTGCGCTACCTATATCAAATCCTATACTAACATTTTGAACAATTTCCAAACCCTTGGAATTGAATTAATTGGATCAAGTAAAATTTTTCATGTTATCCTATTGTTTCCTTATGGGGCGTGAATTTAGGTAATTTCCAAAAAAAATTAAGTCAGGTAACTTTTATGCCCTTTTAAAGTCATCTCATGATTACCTTATTTGGTAGCATAGGGCGAGGGGGCGCCGGGCGTGGAGGCGGCGTTTTGTGCCTCTTGCTAGCTGCAGTGGGGCCACTGGGGCCTGTGGGGGCGGTGGGACCAGTGGGATTGTTCACCGAGTTCCTTGTGGGCGCGTGGAGTACTGCAAAGGGGTCTGAGTCCCAGGCAGGCTGGAAATTAGTTATTTTTCAATTTATTTTTATATAAGCTGGTAACAAATGGTGCTCTAATAAAAAGATATGATATATAAAGTTTAAAATTACAGTACTCCATGGTCACTCGGGTAGTTTTCTCTAATAGTTTTATAAATGTGTAAATTTTCTATTTATTTAAGCTTACATCAGTAGCGGGTTTCTGCGCATTATCGGTTGGGGCAAAGGCGTCGCCTGCGAAAGGATCCGAGTTCGAAAATGCATCGCCACTGAATGCATCCTGCAATATTAAAAAATATATTTAAATATAATAAGGCCAGGATCACTCTGTCTCAGCATAACAGTGTCTGAATGTAAACGCGATAATTGTAGATTCGATGCTCACTCGGAGAAACGAATTATTCCCGTTTTAATGTAAGCTTTGAGTTGCCCCACAATGATTTGGAACCCTGGACTTATTAATTACTTACACACAAAATTTCACTCAAATCGGTATCGGTAACCCGTTTAGGAGATGTAGCATGACAAACACACATACACAAAAATTATAAATATAAAACAAAAGCAAAACGAACCTTTACAGAGTTATTAGTAGGCGCGAAAGGGTCGTGAGGGGTCGACGAGAACGCATTATCCTTGAAGGGATCCGATGCGAAACCCGTTGAACCGTTCATTGTACCAAATTCGTTTGTAGCGAAAGATTCGTCTTCCTGGAGAGTGAAATAATAATATTATTGTATAACCGTGCTGGTAGTAGCTGTAAGGACACTTGTTTGGACGACACGATGCACAACCGGCTCCGGCAAAAGTCTAGTGTCAACTTAATCTTAATCCAAAATTAGATCCG
>DWNA01000922.1:0-17748 GCA_018249835.1 Heliconius besckei | reverse complement strand
TTGTACTGTATCATATTTTCTTTTGTTTATTTATTTAACTTTGTTGTTGTACCACTATTGAAATGTTGTCTCATAAGTTTTTAGTATTTTTTTTGCATAATTATTATAATAATTTTAACTTGAACTTATACACACTCCATACATATTATGTATTAGCAAATAATTTAATATTTGGTTCGATTCTTGAAGACATCAGAATTCAGAGATACCTGTTTTTGAATTCAAAATAAAAAATATGAATATTATTAATTTAAAATAAACTTAAATAATAATAATATATCTAACAAAAAATAACTTTCGACCTAGTAAAGTAGAGTAAAAATCTTCATAAACAATTCATATTCTTCCATCATCTTCCAGAATCAGGTGGTCCATTAGACACAGCATCCCGGGAACTCGGTCAGGCTCAGCTCTCAGTGCAACAGCTACAACGACTCCTAGACGCTTTAGAATTACAACAGCAAGCACATCATGATACAGACGTGAGTTGTGTTTTGTGTATGACTCACTGTTTATTTTATTTTTCATTTAGGATTTAACAATATGGATGGAGGTTCGTGAGCTGTGTATGTATGAATGACATGAATGAATGAATGACAGCAGAATTGATGAATGTGTTAAATTATAAAACAAAACCAGTGTTAAGATTTTTAGTTCCTATGTTTTTTTTCTACTTTCTATCAGCTCATTTCTTTCTTCTTTCAGTTCAATAAAGTATCAAAAGTTGAATAGCAAGAGTTGAAAATGTGATTGTATTTCGAACAAAAAAAAATAAATTGGTATATAATATACATCATTTTATTACTATGTCATTTAAATATTAGTTTTAGAGTTTTCATGGTCTGTAGAATATTTAGCATTCACTTATTTTTTAATATTTTATTTGTGCGATAGACAATTAAACTATATTAATACAACTATATCCTAAATTCTTTAAAAGAATTATACAATTGGTACAACTGTTTTATGTCAAAAAGTACAATACTGACAAAGCATTTATGTAGATTGAAATAAAAAGTATGCAGACACATTCCTGCTACAGATAATTTGTAAATCTACAAATAATAAACAAAAAATTAGGAATTGTAATTGAAAGTTATAGCGTTTACACAAAAAACAATATGTATGTAATAAAAAAATCAATGTAACAATTTTTCATAAAACCCTTCTTTTAATCAAAATTATGAAAAATTATCAATATTTCACGTCAGCAGGTATCTCTGGAGGGTGCTTCGCCGAATGTTAAGAAGGATCGACGTAAATTCGGACTTAGGAAGAAAAAATCTAATAGTAAATGTGCGTCTGTTGAACTAGCGCCACCGCATATAGACCCTTCTAATTCTCACATGGTAAGTAAATTTTACCCGCCTAGGAAGTCTACGGTGAAGTGTTTTGTCGTTTCCCAATTTTCGAGAAATTGCGTGTTGAGTGGTGGAACTCAATGACGCATTACCAGGGCGAGGAAATATAAATAACTTATTGCCCCGATCGAATATCGAACCTTCGTTATTGTAATCAGACGCTGTGCTGCTGCGCCACGGTGACCCCTAAGATTTTTTCAAAAAAAAAATACCGAGTAAGAGAAAATGTAATATATGTGCGTTTGCCTTATTATCATATTAGTAAATTATGTTTTATAAAAGGTAAGACAAACTTGGAACCGTCCAAGAGGTGCGATTCTGATATGCGATATAAAATTCGATTTTTTTTAATTTCTATCTTAACTACGGAATAAAAGTCTAAAAAAGCTAAAAATCATTTATAAATCCGTAAAATAACTTTGCAGGCTCTCTCAGCATTAACAGCACCGCCGTCGCCTGGTGGCGGAGTTTCCTCCATACCTGCGTCAGCCGCGTCTCTTCCTATTGGTAAGTATTACTCTGTCTCTTTCGTCTATACGTCTGTCTCTTTCTAACTTTGTTTTTAATTTATATGCAGTGGACACGCGATAATTTGAAAAAATATTTTGCATGGCGATGTCGGAATATCGAATATGTCAGATTGTAGAGTACTGTATAAGAACCTCTATAGTTCAAAATTATTTGAATACCTACCTTGTATTCAAAGTTGCCATAAATTGTAGATCTAACGCGTATAAATTCGCGGGCCCATTGTATTATGTCATATATGTTTATATATATTTCCATTTTTCTTTATCAGTCTCTTTTACACATTATGTATATTTCTGTCACTTTCTATCCAAACATACCTTTCCATATTCCTCTTCCAATCTTCGTATTTTTGATATATCATGGGTTTTGTATGTTCCAATTGGTAAGTATTACTCTATCTCTGTCTCTTTCACAAATTATACGTAGGTCTTTTTTTATCTTCGTGTTTTTATATCTTACGTGTTATATACGTATATGTGTTAGAGGCTAATGCTAGTTTTTTGTATGTGTGTAATATTTTATGGTGGTTAGTTTTTTTAATCATTAAAAATTATGAATAATATTTATTATTAAGAGTTGTCAAAAAAAGTCCTTATAAGTAGAAACAAATCTTTATGATTTGCATGATTTAATAAAATTTTATAAATTTTAAATTCCTTAAGCTTTGTATGAAATATGACAAAAACATACAATGTTACACATACATAATAATTATAATTTGTGCATTTATTTCTAGTTTATGTTCTACGGATGTGAAACGCACTAAATATACCCAGATATAAAACACCTCGTCCAATAATTGTTCGTGCTAATTTTAGATAAAACATTTTTGTATTATTTTATTTCTATATAAATATATATTTATTTTTATTAAAAAAGATAGTTTTAATTAAAAAATATTTCAACAATATGTCTTGTCAAGGATTCTACGAGATCGGTAAGTCGATCCACGTCAGGCATTTTGATCACATGTCAAAACAAGATGGCGTCTTACATGCACGAGCTATGGCATTCAAGCTAATATACTTTTATCATATAACATTAGTCATAAAAAAGATTAAAAACTTTACTATTACTATTAGTAGCCATACAGCCAAGCAATCGTCATCGCAATTTTATATTTAAATTATTTAATTAGATTGATTTATTAAGTAATTTTGGAAGCACATAATTTGTCTAATAAAAACTTTTTTCTTTTTGCGTTCCAGCGTTTCTATCCACATTTCTGGCCTCTACCTTAGTTCGTAAGACTATATTTTTGATTTTGTTTTTTTTTTATTATTTCATCCTCTCCTCTCTCATACGCGTTTTAGTGAAATGCATGCAATGCATATAGATTACAAAAATAGTTATAATTTTGTTTTATTCTTCTTTTAAAATAAATATGAAGAAACCATTTTAATTATAAGTCATGTTAGACATAGACTTTTTTAAATTTACTTTTTAATTAAGCTGTAATTTTTTACGAAAAGCTCCTAACAAGAATAAAAGTCTTTATAAATATATTTTCATATATTGATTTTATATATACTGACTGATTTTGTATATTTTCTTGAAAAGTGATTTCCCTTCACATCAAGCTAGTGTTGTTATATATTTTTTTGTTCTTTATTTCTTTATTATTATGTTATATGTTCGTATCGTTCATGAGGAAAGTTGTAATAGGATTTTGTGGGCTAACATTAAAATTTAAAGAAACCCCAGTGACAGATCAAAGTGATCTGTTCTCATTATCTAACTATATTAGGAAAAGAAAAATATTTTGGATAATATGAAACAATTTAAACCATATCTAGATAACTACTAATAAATAAGAATTTTATATTCATATGCATATACTTTAATTTTTTTCAGCATCATGTGTTGAAAAAACTTAAAACTGTATGAAAATACAATTAACATGATAAGTATTTAAGATGATATTTAAGTGATATCATAATAATGTTTTAGGCCCATAGACGTAGGAAACAAATAGATGCTACGATTGTGAATATTATTTTCATTCTCGAAATATTTATATTTTAAATATTCTTTCTTCCACAGTCTGGTTATGTGAAAAATGCAAAAATATTACACAATTTACGCTTAATTTAATTCTACTTGAAAAAAAAACTATAATAAAAGTATAAATTATTATCCGTCAACAGCTTCAAATCTATTTTAACTTTATTTTACCAAATATATAAACACAGACGTTTTTGTACAACTTTTTTTCTTAAATTTTTGCCAGACAATGTCTAGAAAAAAATATATACAATTAATTAAAATATTTAAATTTCAATAAAAAAATATGAAACTATAATATTAACAGATAGACCTAGTTATAACGCACTTTTGAAGGTCATTGTATTATATTTATATAGTAAAAAAAACAATGCACGACCTTGTCGCACTTATCTAGAATTTTCCAGGTTATCTTTGCTGAGAGATATCCGTAGATTATCTTAGTTTGTTTTACGAGATGCAGTTTTATTTCTTTTTATGCAAATTGAGGTACTAAGCAAATAATTTAGATGTTTTTAATTATTAAGTCATATTTAATCTGTTGAAAATCATAGAGTAAATATATTAATGAAATCTTTTACTTTTGTTTATTTGATAATGCCAAGTGATAGTGATGGGCTTATAGTGCCTTATGGAAAAATAATTTGTTTATATATTATGAAAATATTAAGAGAATGCGAAGAACACACAATGACAATACGTAAGTTACGTAACATATTTTAAATTATATAGGTTAATTTGTTAATATTAGATAAATAGTTTTATATTTAATTATAGCATTATTTAATTTTGAACATTTAAATGAAATTCACATAGTTTTTTTTAAAAATAGAAACGTAGTAGATACAAACGTATTTAAAATTCACTCGCACATGCATGGATGACATGGATTTTTGCATGGAATATTTTTTTTATCGGTTTATATAATTTTTTGTTAGTGTAGTTGGTATTTTATTATTTAGGTATGATAAGAATCGTTTCTTATGTATGTCAGTATGTTTGTGGGTAAAATATTAATAATATTATATAGTAATTTTTTCTTCAATCAATAAACAAAAAAAACTTTATTTTATATAATACAACACTGACAGACTCACAATATGTGTTGCCATATAAACTTGCAAAGGTATCTTTAACAGTATTTAGTATAGTCATATATTTTATTCTTTAAAAAAAGTAGGATTTTTTATATAAATGCAATTTTTTTTATAGCATGTGCAGCAACGCGACCTCAATCGCTTCCTGGGGCAGAAGTTCTCAATGCTCCAGCAAGTCTTAGTAGTTTAACTCCAGATCAACAATTGAGGGAAGATTTTACCGTCTTGGCTAAGGATTTGGTGACCAGCTTGAAAGGCGTTGTCGCTACTTTGGTTAGTATTTCTATTAATTTTCAAAGATTATCGGTTTTTTTTTGGGTGGTTGAGAGGAATTAATTTTTCTCTGCTGTAGAAGTTGTCAATGCTCTGGCAAAACTTAGCAGTTTAATAAAAATATGACAATTATAAAGATTTAGTGGCCAATTTCAAATATAGAATAGTGTTATCTTGCTTTATAATCTTTGTGTATTATTGGGATTGTGTGTTGGGTGGCGGAAAAAATACTCTAGTTTATTTGGCTAAATAAACAATATAATAACCTGCCCTAGAATTTGAATTGAACAACTTCCACTTTTACCATTTCTTATTACATGCAGCTTGATGGTGATTACCTGTATTGATGATTATAACAGTATTGTGAATTTTACAGCAGAGTAGGCAGAGGAAAACAAATGTTAAGACACTCAATTTTCCGCACAATTTGCGAGACTTTGCGTTTTGCGTCTTGTCGTTACCAGAGATTTCCCTGACCCAACCCATTTTCCTGAATCCCTAATCTATTAAAATTAAAAATATATATATTTGTATTTTTTTAATAAAGTTTGCAACATTATTGCTTTTTCTTTTTTACAACTAGTCTATTGTTTACCAAAGATTGTCTATTAGACATTATTTGGAGCAATAAGAACGCATTTGCATATATTATATATGCATATTATTTATGTATGTTTTCGTTTATTATATATTTCCTTATTCTATCATAATAAAATGAATAATTATAACATATAAAGGTGCGGGAACGAGGTCGTCTCAGAGCGGGTTCAGGGGAAGGACCTCCTCTACTAGCAGCCTTAAGAACCGACCTGTCCACAGCGTTACAGCAGAATTCGGGTGAGGATACATTTGTTTACATTGTTGATTTATTTCAAGGTTCTTTTTTGTTGAGGCACTCGCTGTGCTGTACGCACTCCGCTTTATATTCGAATACTCATAGTGATGTGTAACTAGAAATTAAGAAAACTCTATAATATAAAGGTGGAACATGAACTTATAACTTCATAATTTAATCAACAAATGTGTTAAGTTTTTTGGTAATGATTTTTGTAATAATAATATAATAGAATTAAGATTTTTTTTATTTGTCTCGTTACCAGATCGAGAATAAATATTAGATTAATAATTTTGGTAATATTGCTTAACATGACATAACAACTATTATTTTTTTTCGAAATTTCTATATACAGTGCAACAATGACGTATATGCAGGAAACGCAATCAAAGTCTCCGAATTGATTATTTAACTTATGTTTTGTTATTTATTATAGTCCCATTATATTATTGTTGCGCCAACAATTTTTAAAACAGAAAATCCTAATAAAATTTAACAAAAATGTCATGAACAGGTAAAATAATTAATAATTTTCCATCTATTAGAGGCACTATAGTAAAAATAAATTAACGTAATATATTGAACTTTACACAAATATAAACCATCCATAACACCGAAGTTTTTCGAAAAAAACCTTTTAAAATAACATAAAAGTGTCACGAAATAAATGTGAATGAGCGAGAAGTGTTGTCCGCAGAGCTGCGGTCGCGTCTCTCCCGCATACACGACGCGTCCGATCTCGCGGAGATATCGTCCATGGCGCACGACGCCGACAACGCGGTGAGTGTAATATTAGAAACTCGATTAACCGGACTAATTGTTGTCGTCAGGCCTTTCGAAATCTGAATAATTGAATGTATGAAGAAAAGCTGGTTTTGTGCTTATGTAGCACATAATTTTTGTGTTTATTAATAGCATTACATATCAACGGAAATCAGCGTTTATTAAGAGATACATTTACCAACATACGATTTACACACATTCTTCTTTAGTTTACATAGTAGGTATTTAATATAAATATCGCGGTTGACAGTCCGGACAATAGCGAATCAACAAGGAAAATGACAATACGTAAAATTTAAACAGCTCCAAATTCAGAATCAAACCTACGACCATAAAGTGTATCTTAACAATAAACTTTATCCGACCGTATTTGTCAACCATTCTAACTCCATAGTGTGATTGTCACAACAAAATATAATTGTCGTGTCGCAGTGGCACAAGTGTGCGACTGAGAAGACGACAATTGTTGGTACGATTCCCCCTAGGGCGAATGAAATATGTAATATTTTCATTTCCTCGCTCTGGTAACAAGGCAAAGCGCGGCGTTGAGTTCCGCCAACACGCAATGCTTCCAGAATTGCGCGGAAAGTGGAGAACGTAAGAATGTTAATAGGAATGTTTTTTTTTTCATAATTGCAGAATCGTCCGTTCCAACACTCGCTAAGCTATAGCTCGTCCTGCGTCTCCGCCTCAGAGTTCTTCGACGCGGAGGAACACGAAGAGAATGGTTTGAAGCAAAATGAAATTATTAATGCCAATGAGGTCAGTGATAGTTATTTTATGGTGATAAGTGTCTAACTAGACAAAAAAATCTTGCAAAGCATATATCGCGCTTTCAATCAGACGCTGTACCCTACGCGACAACTGCCTCAAATTCACTTTGGTCTTCATCAAAATATTATCCCAGTATTAAGGTTTACGACAGGCGCGGGTTCAAGTCCCTCTACATTGACGTGTGTATATTCATGTCCTAAAAAAGGATTTCTCTTTACTGAATGTAAGATAATACTATAGAAATGTTAAAAATAATATATTTTCCTTGCTTTCCAGGCGGGTGTGATAGAGTTAGATGGGGATTCGTCATCAGAAGCGGGTTCTTTGAGCAGTGAAGAAGGTTCTGCCAGCTCTGACAATTCTGATGCAGCTAGTGAGTTCTTTCAGTTCTTTATTTATAACTAGCTACCCAAATAAGGCTTCGCCAGCTTAGACTTTGTTATATAATAGACAAATTTTACAAAACCTTTACATATATTGTAGCCTGTACCTTATTTTGATGTATAAGCTATTTGTATTTCTAAGCCTAAATAGATAAACGTTAGCTAATAGTAAGTAATTCCGATTTCCTAAAACTAAAATTTATTTAAAAAATCCAATTTCACAGTGGTATCAGCGGAACACAACCCCCGAATACCTACCCACGATGCAGAAGTTACAGGATGGGTGAGAAGAACAAGGCTGCCGTGTCCAAGACCTTCGCCTGGAGGTCCAAGTTTATGGAACTTACTATATAAGAACATTGGGAAGGATCTGAGCCAAGTGTCTATGCCTGTTACTATTAATGAGCCGCTTAATATGTTACAGGTTTGTGGGTTGTTGTTTTTTTTGTTTTTTGTTGTTGGTTCGATTTCCACTCTGGATAAAGCAAAGTGTGGCTTTTAGGTCCTTTACTCAAGACACAATGCAGCAAGAATTCGGCTTAAAGTGAGTGACGAAAGTGTATTAACGAGGACCGGGATGTTTAACTCTCTGCCTGTTTCTGTATGCTTGACACAGCGAGAAGCTGAAAAAATCCAAGAACCGAATTATTCGAGTTCTACTTTTCGAGTTTTAGAATATTATGTGAAATGTTAGGAAGTTCCTAACAGAAGCAAAAAAAATATATCTCAGTTTTTTGTTCCTAATAGAAACAAATAAAAATTAGCTTGGTAAACTGTAAAATAATCATATCTTCAATTTTACTAAACTACAGAGATTATGCGAAGAGCTAGAATACTCTGAACTCCTCGACGCTGCGTCCCAATGCACCGGCGGAACTGAACGATGTGCACTGGTCGCAGCGTTCGCGGTCAGTGCATACGCCGCGGCCGCGCATAGAGCAGCTTCGAAACCTTTCAATCCACTGTTGGGCGAGACTTATGAATGTGTGAGAGACGATAGGGGGTTCCGATTTATGGCTGAGCAGGTAATACTAAGACACACATACATATATAGACACACATACTTTTCGCTATATCATATCCATACATGTCACACGCGCTTATTACATACACATTGTACTGTCAACGAGTCATGGCCGTGACAAAAGAGTCCCGCCACTCAACAAGCAATGTCTCGCAAATTAGGTTGAAAATAGGCAGCGGAATGTTTTAACACTATGTTTCCTCAGGCTATCCTCCTGTATGCGGGACACAGCTTGAAGTAAAAAATAAAATATTGCCTATTTTATTACATCAAATAAACTATTTTATTGCATTTCCCCAGGTATCCCACCATCCCCCCATATCCGCGTGTCACGCTGAGTCCCCACGTTGGATATTTTGGCAGGAAGCCCGAATAAAAACTAAGTTTTGGGGTAAATCAATGGAGTTCCAGCCGGCCGGGCGTGTACATGTTACTCTGTTACCCTCTGGTGATTGTTATAGTTGGAATAAGGTGAGATAATATTATTAGTAAATATAGTGAAATTGTAATTAATTAATAGCTGTCTGTACATCGAAGATATATGAGAAAATCTATTTTACCTATCTAATGTGAATCAAAAAAAATATTTTTAAAAATTTTGTCTAGTTAAAAAGATTTTTGATTAGTGTATAATCTCAGAAATTGATATAAATAAAGTTCACTATTGTACTAAACTTACCATTTAGTATTTACCCGCGAGCAGGACCTTACTAATATTTGTATTGGCAATTTTGTTACCTTTTAAATAGTTAAGTCAGAATGAAGGTGAAGAACGCTTAATGTATCATATATTTTTTATCTACCCCCCAAATAGTCGTTGCTTGAAAATTAAAATTATCTTTTTCTCATTGCAAACTTCTCTAGAATTTATATTTTAAATTACACTGAAATTGTTTTAAGTTATAATATAGGTGGTAGTTTTATGAAAATATTTAACGACGATAAAGATCCAAGAAGTACAGGTTGAAATCCGTCAACATTTGCACAATATTAATATATTTTTTGTTTTTAGGTGACAACATGCGTACACAATCTGTTTGGCGGTCAGCGCTGGGTTGACCAGTACGGGGACATGCATATAGCTTGCCATAATAATGATATATCATGCAAACTTAATTTTATTAAGGTTAGTTTTTTTTTGTTATATTCGTATATTTTATCAAGTTTTATAACATTATTTTATTTTATTATTTATTTGTATTAAGGACTTGTTTTGGAATGGTTTAAAAAGTTAAAAAAATACTAACAAATATTGTTCACCAGGCCAGCTCGTGGTCGTCGAGCCGGCACGAGGTGCGTGGCGCGGTGTCGGCGGGAGGCGCGCGCGTTCGCCTGGCGGGCCGCTGGTCCGAGGCGCTGTACGCCGGCGACCCGCCCGCCGCACGCTGTCTTTGGAGGCCTGGTCGGTGACTGGGTTTATTAAAAAATCTAACGCTAAATGTTAAATGAAGTTTTTAATATACCACTGTAACATCCTATTATGTGCAGAATACAGCGCGAAGCTTAATAAAACCAAATGTACGCAACCATCTACAGCTAACTTCGGAGTGACCACGACTTGACCGTACTATAATAATTATTATTTATATTTTATATGACAGGTGCAATGCCCCCTGAGCACGACCTGTACTATGGGTTCACGAGGTTCGCGATGGAGCTGAACGAGATGGAGCCCGGCATGAGAGAGCTGTTGCCGCACACTGATACGCGGTTAAGGTAATATAAATATAATAAAGTAGTAAATGCTTGCTTAAATTACATGGGAAAGGAACCTATGACCATCGTATTAGCGTGATAATGTCACTAAGTTGAAAGGGCATCATTTCACGATATAATTTACATACAAACACCCTGAGATGTTATTTTTACTTATTCTATATCAATGTTTAACGGCACTTACAGCGTGTAATACATTTGCTACCAGCACTTTTGATTCCTAGCCAAAGCTCGCCTTGGAGGAATACACTATATTTTCAAGAATATGCTGTACAACTTTCTTCGGCTAGCTTTAAAAGAAATGTTACATAAGTATCTCCTGAAGTCTATCTTCTTCTAGAGTTCAAATGCGTGCACGTCCGAGAATCAAAACTTCCAATACATCTAAGTCGATCGTGTCTTTGAAAAGAACTTTATGCCACTCCCATATAAGGTCATAGATACAATGTCAAATGATCCATAAACGCAGTCACACATCCCAGATTTCTCCAATATGGATGATAGTTAAAGGTAGCATTTTTTATCACTGCTTTTTTTGAAACGTTTTATACGCTCCAGGATATTTAATATTATTAATTAGTTTTATATCATTATAAGCATTACAATTTCCCTCCAGGCCTGACCAACGATCCCTAGAAGAGGGCGACGTCGATGCAGCTGAGTCATACAAACACCAGCTTGAGCAGGCTCAGCGCGAGCGACGCCGCGACCGCCCCGACCACACGCCCGCTTGGTTCCGGTTAGTAGAACTATGCGGGGTTAAATCTTGTTTCTATATATAGGTTAAATAGTCCTTAGCTATCAAACATTGAATTACAATTTTTAACTAAAAAACGGACTTCCAGCGGATCCCATAATCAGAACCAAACCAAACTTTTATCAAACTACCCTTAAAGTGTATCAAATCCTTTCCAATAAAAAAGAATCATGAAAATCGGTTGATATCGAATGATATTAAGTTATTCGTCCGTTTGTCGCGCACGTACTTAATGTCAATTTAACACTTATGTAATTTTCTCATGGATAACGTTGTCAGAAAAAGACCAAATTAAATAAAAAAAGAAACAACTAAATCGGTTCTCCCAGTCAAAGGTTCTGAGATAACAAACCAAATAAAAAACCACGGAATACAGCGTGAAGCTGACTTTTAATTTAAAATGAATTCCAGTAAAACAATGGAAAGCGGAGAGGAAACATGGACATTCACCGGCGCGTACTGGAAGGCGCGAGAAGCGGGCTTCCCCGATCTCTCTGCTCCAAGACTTTGGTGACTCGACGCCCACGTGAGTCGTGTTTTACTTTGTTTTATTTTTTGGTTTAGGCTATATCCGGCAGAGGAAACCTAGTGCTAAGACACTCCGTTCTTCAAGTACCGCTCAATTTTCATAAATAATATGGTGAAGTTCAGGGAATTTTCAAGTATGTTCTTGATAATAATTTTATTTATAAACATCAATTAGAAATAATTACTTGTACATAGAGATTGCAAGCGGAGGGAATTTGATGTCGGTTAAGTAATTCATAAATATTTATACTTAATAATGTTTCTCATTTTAATTTCGATTGGATTTTTACAAGTTCTTGAGAGCTCTTAATGAATAACATATTACTTAAGTTAAAAAGATAACTGCGGAACGTAACTAAATTGTCATAGGTTCAAATCCATTTATTTTATGTAAATTTACAAATATATATTTTCTCATTGTTCCCAGCGTGTCACGGTGCAGTGTGAGGTGCTCTGCTAGGTTGTGCTTCGCTTGGCAAACTATAGCTTTACTAGCTTATACCTATTGTTATACTACTACAATACTACACTACTACGTAATATTATGGCTATTATTACATGTTATATTATTTTTATTTAGGATTGTTGGTTTTTTTTGTTTTGTTTAGATTTTTGTGATTTTTCTTGATGTGCTGTTTTTTTTAGAATTGCGGATTTAGAGTGAAAGATGTATAATGAGTATTATTTTTATATATATGGAAGTAAATTATATTCTTGTATATTAAACAGTATACTTTTGACTACTATTGGATGTTATCTTATCAACGTAACTACAAACAAAACCAATTAGATTTTTTTTCTACTTAAAACGCAAGCTTCTTTTTCACTCTAAATCTATGTATGATACAATTATATCGCTTATGAAGTTATTTATTATGAATTGTAGAAATTGTTTTGTAATTCTGTACTTATTGTTATTTAATTTAAAAAAGTCAACTATGATTTTTGATGTTGCAAGATGTATATATATGTGCCTGTGTAGAATTAAAAAGTTTTTATTATAACATTATTATGAATAGATGTTAAATGAACTAAAAATAAAATATATTTGAATTAAACTTTTTTTAACAAAAATTGTAAGTTCAAATACATTACTTATATTATTTGAAAATTAAAAAGACAAAAGTTATTTTTTTTATTGTGCATACTAGTTTTTTTTAGAACAACTATTTAGTTCTATTTTATATCCATATTTTGTTTATTTGTAGATAAAAACCTTTAAAAAATATATTGATTTAATTATTAACTAAATAATTTGCCTTAAATCGATTTTTGATTATTTCATTTATGATGTACGATTGTTGTATTTAATTTATTTACAAAAAAAGACAACACGGGTATAAATGTAACTAAGTATTGAATTCAAATAATTTTAATATCGATTTATCAATTTTATATAAAGTATTATATTTTTAAATAAAAACTATGTTTTAAGAAATTGACTCTTGAAGTCATAAAAAAATATTATAAAATAATAATTATAAATTAACCTTTTAAAAAAAATATAAATTGCACTTTATAAACTTTTTGTTTTGTTTATATCAGAGTAAAATGGCTGTGAAAAATGTTTCCAATATATATAAATTAAAATGAGTTTCTAATATACATTTGTACAGTTAATTCTCGCTTATTCTTTTAATGTAGTTTCCGATTCCTATAATTGCGATTGTAAAATATATTGATATTATATTCAATAAACAATACTTCTCTTAAATATACATATGTATTAAGTTAAATATTTATAAATGTAGTTTTAAAAAAATATTTTTTGTAACTAATTTTTGAATATATTATGAAGTTGGAGTTGCCAGAAAAATGTACCTCTAAAATATTCACTTTCATATAACTATAATTTGTTAACTGGCAATACTGTGTTTATTAAATAAGGAAAGATCTATTGCTACTATAATTTATATGACAACAGAAAGATAAGATTAAGGCAGATAAATGTCCATCAAGTTGGAATATTATGTATGTTTAAACCAATTTATAGGCAGAAAAAGCTCAGTGTTAAGACACTCCGTTGACTTTTCACCTTGTGTAACTTTTACACTAAATATGTCTCCTACCAGGAAAGTGATAATAAATAAACGTTATCGTTTCCCTGAATCGGAATCGAACTTTCGACCATAGTATGCAGTTAGAAACTACTAATTAACTTTGACTAAATGGTGTTATATTGATTTATGAAATATAATATTGTCATAAATAATATTGTCAATTGTTATTCGAGTGTTATTGGCACGTTTATGCTATTGCACAAAATTGTTTGATGAGCTTTGAATGGTAGCACTAACTTTTAAATTTGTGAACTAATTAACGCGTATATTATAATGTGGTGGAGAAGGAAATATGACGGCAAAGAATATATTTTTATTAATTTAATTTTACGCTGTATCCCGCATTTGGAATCTCCGTTCCCTGTGTTTGAGTCTGAAATCATTGAGACACCTACACTCAACCATCGTTAATTTTTTGTTGTGATTAATTATTTTCTTTAGAAATAAATTTATGTAATTTAAAAAATGCGTTTTCCCGCCATATTTCATGCTCTGCCACTTTCTATCTTATTCCTCTATATATATTGATGTTGTCATTAGTCTAGTATATAGGAATTCATGTAAATAGGCCGTGATTTGATATTAGTTTGTGAAATAAATATGTGGACGCTTATGTAATGTGTATTCTAGCCAGTTTTAAAGTACAACTATTATTATATGTTAAGAACAGATACAAAAAAAATGTTGTTTAGACGTTTGACATATATTTTGATTAAGGTGTTATGATATACAGCCTTTCCATTTTTAGTTAGTAGGCGATTTTTAATTTGGGTAAAATAGGAAACTAAAAATTGGTTTAGTGTGGTTTAATTTAAACATATATTTCAAAAGTGTTGTACAAAAATGTTTAATTAAATAAATATAATTTTTCAATATGAAAAACTTTGCCAATAGTTGTGATGATAGCGAGTAAATATTTTTTTATTTTTATGAATCACATTTTTGTATGACACATCTTTTTCAATTTCTTCATTTTACGGGTGAATTGGCTGTTTTTATATCATTTATTTTTATTCAGTCTTTAATATCAATTATATAATATAAATGTCACATTCAATATAATGACAATAAGCTAGTTTCGTTAATGTTGTTATGCGATGATATAAAATACTAAAAAAGAGACGATTGCTCTAAGAAATAATTACTAAACAATACTGTTATATATTATTAAAAATGTTATGCCTAATTGAGCAATGTCTCTTAGAGTATACAATATTCTTAATTATAATTAACATTTGAATTATAGACTAGCAATATTTCGCTTACGCTGGGGGCCTATTGCGTCTGATTTTACAGTTTTAAATTAACTAAATGATACTAAATTAGTATGTGATACTGTCGAAATTTGCTTCGGTTTTTATTATGTTAGTATAGCTTTGTGCAATTCACAATGAATTATTATGTTGGTTTGTGTATATTAATAGATACATTACTAGTTTACTATTTTAACTCGATCTCTTTTCGACATGCCTATGTCCTACTGGGTAATATTATCTCTTCTGTACCGTACGACCTCCTTCGTATGTTTTTCACAGAATATATTATTAGCGAAGTGATTGATGCTCAACTAGCACATTCGGAAAGCCACTATCATTTATAACAGTCGAATCAAAAACTTATATTTATGATATACGAGTATACTCGTAGATAACATAGAATCGAATCCAATATTGTTTACAGATACAGATCCAATTGTAAAAATGCTAGTTTCAAAATTAATAAGTACTGAATTCATATAGTTTAATTTTTTATTTTCTAAGAATAGTACTGTAATTTTAATAATAAACTTTATAATTACACAATTTTTTGACATATTTAAAAAGACCGTCTTAAGCAACTTTAATTAAATTCACATAAATCTCATATACATTCATATTAGCATTCCACTCCAATACAATTTTCATATTTTGAATGTATTTTTTTCTATTTTAATTATTATATAAAAATAAAAGAGTTGATTGTCTATTATAAAATAAATGGATGTGTAGAAGAGCTAGTTCGCTGAGTAAAATATTGTTGAATATTATATTACTATGTGTATAAGAAATAAATGGTTAGGGCAAAAATATTAATGCCTTACGTCAATTTTTTTATAGTCTCTAGATATTTTATTATGTATGGTTTGACATTATGACAGAATAAGAAACATATTATTTAATATATTAATGTAAATATTACTACAAAATATATAATATTAATGTGCTACTTTGATTGTTTTAGACATTCACACATGTAATAAATGACAATTAATTTTAAAATCCAACTAATATAAATAGTAAAAAATGTTTATCTTTTATGTCATATCAATTTGTATGAAATCACAACCACCTGGATTTCTAAACAACAAGTAGGATATTAATATATATGAAACCAAAAACTATAATGAATAAATTAATATATAAAATATATATGAACAGATAAAAAAGAGTCTATGTAATATACTACGTAATTTAAAAATGGTTGCTATTTCGCTTGGGTTTGTCATTTAAAATTTGTTTTTGTGGTAATTAATATATAATTAAAAGGTATAATCTGTGACATTATTTCTTAAGTGTATAATTGGCTTAATTCCTATTTTTTTTTTTATTATTAATGAAGTACTTAAAACTTTTAAGTATTGTGTTGTAAATATTTTGTGGTGCATTGTTATTATTTATATAAATATTTGTTTTATTTTTAACATTATCTAATAATGTTTGTATTTTAATCACGATTCCAGTTTTTAATGTAATTAAAATTATATTACAATAAATTACTAACAGTTTTACTATCAAGTTAATTTTTATTCTTGCCTTCCCAAATATTTAAAATTACATCAATATATCATAGCCAAGTCTATAGAGATGCCCAGCGAAACACATACATGAATCAGTCAGTAATAATAGTCCCGCTAAATTGGAAGTTACTCGACACTTCGGGTATTGGGCGACAACTTTCAACTACACTCATAAACGACAGAGTGGATCTTAATTAACTTTATAAGCATTTTACTATGAACCTCTTAAGCCAGAGCATACATACAGACATGATTCTTATAACATTGAATGTTATACTTCCTATATGTTAAAATTACCAATACCTACATCTTTCACACATCATAGACCTATTATTATTTGATTTAATAAAAAATCAAATCCAAATAAGTCTACTCACAGCTCTACACTAGAGCGAAGAAATAAAAATATTAACTTATCATTTGCATTTATCCAACTACTTAAGTGCTACTTTATAATTAGTAATATGCGATGATGCTATTTTTAAGTAATGGTGATTAATTACCTTTTGTATATGTTTGTAAATTTAGTTTCACAAACGGTCTATAGCAATACAGCAATTTTTTTTTAAATTACCGCGTTGTTTGTTATAAGCCATATTAATATAGTTTGTCAAATATGTTATTGATAATGGGAAGCACGCGAGGCAAACTGCGCAGTATACGTATGCGCAGAGAACGTTCGATCAGTGTTACCCTGTTATGTTGTTTTACCCCACGCCTAGCAAATCACATTTACCTATACGATAATTAAAATATCTGATCATGTTTATGTTATAGTAAATTATACAAAACGAAAATTTTATGAGGATATGTAAATATCGAAAAATAATCAGCTGTTCCATACAT
>DWNA01000921.1:0-17752 GCA_018249835.1 Heliconius besckei | reverse complement strand
ATATTTTCAATCAACTATTTTCCTTTAAAATTGGATTGAAATTTTTAAATACACATTTATTCATTTTAATATAAATCGACTTTTAAAGAATATATTAACTTTGTTCTATACATTCTAAATTAAATATGGAAACAAATAATTAAATACGAAAGCATCATTCGCACATAACAATAGATTTCCAGATTAATGTTTACCTCCAAGTATAGACCCGATGCAACTTGATAGACAAAGCCCAGCTTTGTTTCATTTGTATAATGAATTTAAATTGTCACAAGCAAGTAGATGCAACTTAAAATTCTTATAAATTTATTTATTCAATAAGAGAAACATGACTTTTATTATAAAAATAAAATATATTAATTTTGTTACCATTAGCGTAGAGTAACTGCAGTCTATATTGAATGCCATTATTTGTTTTCTGTCCTTCCGCTTCCTGCAACAAAGACAATGATACTAAATTACAAAAACTTAATTTACGTACTTTTTTCATGTGTAATTATAAAAATGTTTTAAGGAACATTTTTAACTATATATAACATATATTATACGAGTACAGCTATTAAATAAAAAGAAATTCAATTCAAAATATATCAATTAAAGAGCCGCCCAAGTTTTCACCGGAAAGTCTAAAAATGGTTACGCCACTGAATAATTAAGTAGTACACAAGACGTGTGAGCTCGACGCCCTTGGTCTACAGTCTACAGTCTGCACGCTTTCATATTTCAAAAGTTTTTGGGCGTTTATACGTTTGTCGTTTTAGTGTGTCACGTTTTGTTTTCTTTTTAATGTAAGTATACTGTGAAACTGCCTTGAAATGTGTTAAACGCTGTTTTATGTCTTTTACTAAACAGCATATAAAAAAATATTTGTTGAGAAAATATAGTAGTGATGTACGAGTATAAGTAATATATCGTCGACTTGGAGTGTCCTTTCCTTCCTCCTGGCACTAATCCTGGTTATTGCCAGGGTCTACCTTCCTACTCAACCTACTCCACGTTGCACGGTCTTTTGCTTTTATTTGTGTAAACCAGCGAAATTCGTTTTTTGTGAATCTCAAACCTTAGTACATATATATTCTCTTTAATGTTGTTTTTGAATATTTAATTATGCACAACAAAGTGTAAGCAAATAAATACATTTAAAAATCCCATTAAGCCGAATTTTTTTCTAACTAAAATTAAATCAACCCGTTTTATTCCTAGAACAAAGCACATTATAAAAATAAGATCACAGACATACCAACCGACAAAACAACATTAACTTGACGCGCCACCAACGCGCCTGAATTATGTAAATGGGGATTGTACAGTAGGTAGGAGGTAGTGGGTACACGTCCGGCGTCCGCGATCCTGATTGATGGTTGTTAGCGATACTTATCACGAATTGATAAACGCATCATTAAAGCGAGGCACAAAGAATGTTTCACTGAATGGACGTAATGCCGTGTTAAAGTATTATGCGTTTGTTAGGTTTTTGTTTTTGACAACGATATTGAATGATAAAATTATAATATTAAATGAGTAATGTCTTAAATTTTTTTATATTAAAATCCATCCATACCTATATTATAAATTCGAAAGTAACTCTGTCTGTCTGTCTGTCTTTTACGCAATCAGGGCCAAACCGCTAATTTAATTGTGATAAAATAATGATATAGAGATACTTGAGGGTCTCGGGATGAACATAGGATGCTTTTTTTTCCAATATTTGTAATATTTTCGATATATATCAATATATTACAATAATTAATTTGACATGCAATTTATTCCGCCATTTTAATAACAATCGTCGCTACGCGTTGCTAAGCAACGGCTTGCAAAGTTAGTTGTTTTAAGAAAACGTCACCCAAAGTGAGTTTGCTTAATGTATTCATGGCGCGCGCCGATATAGATTTGTATACATTAACAAAAATTAGATGATTTCTATAATTTGATATTCATCCTTATGAAAATAAATATAATAGTAACTTTTAGCATTTCATCTTGATTATAATTATAGTCTACTGTATAACATTCTAATAAATAATTAAGATGTCACTGATTCCAAATGACCTAGCCTACGAGTGGTATAGTATGACCGACTTTGATGATTTTGTAAATTTTGATATATTTTCGAATAACTATTATTTTTAATGTAGTTATTTGCTGCTTATAATTAATTTATCTCAGTTCGGTTATCTATACCGATGTTATACACTTTAATATTGTTCGCAAAAATTAATAATTATTTTATATAGAAAAATGTTTAGTACGCGCGCACGGCAAACTTTAGGTATTTTTTCTAATATTAAGAATTTCCTTTAGTTACTTTTACTTCTTTTGTTTGTTCATTTCGGTTACTCAGATATTTTTCTAATAATAAATCTCCACTTATTATTCTTTTTTAACTTACTTTAATTATTTTGGCTTATATTTTCTTACAAATTCTATTGAAAACCGAAAATAATTTCATAAATATATTTATTAAATAATCGTATAGCGGGCGTAGCCGCGTCCGGGTCCACTAGTATTTAATAAATAATGATGTTACATTATTATTTTTAAATGTTTATAATATAAAAGATATTCCAGATGTGATGTGCCTATATCAGAAATTATTCATAATTACCATACACTTGTATCTATTTAGTACAAATAAAAATGTATTGAAAATGCTAACTTAATAATAAGTTACTAACTTGATCCTTTTCTATGAAACCAATGAAGGCGGTCCTCTCAATCTCCACGGGCTGGCCGGCGCGGTCGTACAGCGCCACTACGAAATGAAAGAAATTGCTCTTCCGCAGGTTGCTGGGCGGCTGCTTCTCGAAGTGCGCGCGTCCTACACCCACGGTGCTGGACAAAACAATTGAAATATGTTTTTTAAAAAATACAAGGAGTAAATATCCTTTGTTATTTAATAGTATTGTATTTAAAATGTATGTAATTTGTCGTTAAACGATGTCTAAAATTTAACTTAAAATACACACTAAAATTAACTTTTAAAATACACAATTACATTTTGCAGAATGATAAAAGACCTGACATATCCGTAGGTAAATAGAGATACCTAGATAGAGTAGCTATCTTACTATCATAAAAACATTTATCGTCACGTTACTAACTTTGTTCGTATTTTATTCAAAATTGAAAGGTTCGTTTTGTGGAACTTATTTATATTAATAATTCAGTCAACAATTCAATGTAATTATACAAATATCCATATCCATACCCATTTAAATAAAAACATAATTACCTTCCCACACACAACAATAACTCTATCACTACTGTCTGTCTATACAAATACAATAAATAGCAAACGGCAAAAAAATATGATGTGCGTAAAATCTACGGCGTTTAAACACGACCGCATATTCTGTTGAGTGACAACGGATAAAGGGATGGCGAGACGGTCATAAATCTAAAATTCCTACTGAGTCGTCTTTATTTATCCCACTATTTGTCAATACAAGCTAGACAGACGGTTCATAGAATCACTAAGTTCTGTTAAGGTGGAACGTGTATTGAAAAACAATACAATGCTCATAATCCTTTTGAAATTGATTTACAACTGTGATTTTTTTTGTAAGTAATTTTTAATGTATTTTAGCATAAGTTTTAGATAATTTTAAATTAGGTTTTTTTTTTGTTTATAATATAATGCATTTCTATGTATACTAATTAAGTATACGTTCCAATAAAATTATGTCATTTATGGAAAATGAAAAAGGTGGGATTATTACACAAATCTTAGATATCTCAAGGTTATCGTAGTATAAAGTGACGACATATAAATAGCGTCACACTCTTCGATATCGACATGTGGTCCCCTACATATATCAAAACATAGTGACAAGAGCTTACCAAAAAAAATGTCTTATTAATTGCTCTATAATTTATCTTAATTATAATTGCATTTCTAACAGTTTTTAAAACTTATTAATACTATTTTTTATAACATAAAGAGTAAAATAGTACAAATTATAATCGATATAATCAATAAAACTACACATCACTAGCGTCGCATTACCGCCAGAACTGTATCACGCTATGGTAGCCCATTCATCTCCCCGTTGCAGAATTTGCGTAAACAAATTGGTTTCGCGATTGCCATTTTATACTCTCGCGCCCTCTCCATTGTTTTATTTATCGCTGCGAGTTTCGGCAGCGCGCCCGCGATTAGGTTGTAGCGCTTTTTTTGCTTACAGATCACCGTGGATTTATCAATCTTTAGAGCCATGCCACTATATGCACTATATGCAATACATATATATAATATATAACATGAATATATATATTTATTTGAGGCCAGTCGTGGCGTACACAAATGAGTAAATGCGACTGGTTGTAGGTTCGACCCTCACTCGAGGAAATGAAATATTTATTTAAATTTTTATTTCGTTCTGATATCGAGGCAAACAGCGGTTGAGTTACGCCACTCAACACGCCTCTAGAATTCAGCGAAACGGAGGAACGGAGGAACGGAGTGTCTTAACGCTGGGCTCGGCCGGCCCTGATTGCGAAACTGATTTATTTATTTTTTACCTACATACCTATTTGTGAATGTAGGATTTAAAATAAAAATTGTGAAAGTAACAAAATTGATTGTATGTGTCCGAGTTAACGTAATATTCTCGCAGCAACGTTTGTTACAGTCTAAGTGCCCGAGTTACACATGTGCTTGTGCATGTTGTATGTGGAAAAAATATCGTTTACTGTTTGTATTTTTATAATAAAAATTATTTTATAAAAAAATTACTCCACATAACATTTTTTTATACGCTTGCATATATATATTTTTAGGGTTGTTTAGAAACTTTAGCTTTAATTTAATATTTTCTGTTGTTTCTCTAGTTTGACAACAGATTATATAATGCTTGTCGATATATCGTAACGAAAATAGTATACAACGAAAATTATGTCATTTTTCTATTTTTTTTTCATATAATATTTATCTACTAAATACATTTTCACATTAAAAAATATATACCACCAACCTACCCACTAGTCTCTAATTAACAAAAAGCCCCAAATCGGTAGGGTAATTTAATGGTAATGATTTAGAATTGACTTTACAAATGAAGCTGTCATCGCCGTCAGGCAGCTATCTATCTACATTTGTCAAACCCACTGCTGATGACTTTGCGCTATTAAATTAATTATGGACATCCTTCATTGTGTATTAATGTAATAAGAGATTACAGATTTATCTTACACTAATCATTTTTTTATAGATTCACGCTGTATCCCGCTCGTAGAAGGGTTGGCAGAGGGAATTTAGTGTCAAGACATTCCGTTCTTCACATTCCTACCGATTTACGGGACATGTATGTTGAGTAGTGCACCTTATCGCCACGCTTTGTCTTGTTACTACAGCTCAAAGATGCAAATATTCGCTTATTTCCCCTAGTAGGGATCGAACCCACAGCGGTCGTTTAAAGTGGTATCCTTAGCTGGTGCACTACCACAGCCTCTCATCATTTTCAATATTATTAAATTTAAATATTATTATTTTTATCTATTCCATTAATATAAGTACAAATAACGTATAATTATTTATATTCCACAAAAATAACAAGTGCACAAAGGAGACTTACTAAACCACGACAGATGTAGGAGCGTTCCGCAAACAATGCGCCCTAATTCAAGTATCAATACGTCATATTATACGGAACCAAATGCCGATTGTGTAACTTCATTACTGGCAGTAAACAGTTTGTCGGGCCCCTGATGTGTTTGCTTGTGAATAAAATTATCTGGAGATGTTTTTTCTTTCGTGCTTGAATTAATATTTGTGTATTTTTGGGAAATGTTTTTTTAAGTTATTTAATTTATTTAGTAATGGTTTATTTTTATATGGAAGCCCCTTCTATATAAGGTAAAAAAGACATTAAGACAGAAAAATATATGACACATTGCCATTTTCAGACAGACTTTGTTCAATTCCTAGTTGTTAGAATATGTTTGCAAAATACAAGTAGAGCCATAATAGAGTAAGAAATTAACATACGCGCCACAACGGCATCGTCTAATCTCGTCTATTTTACTACGTCTACATCCTCACGTATTCCTCAAATACCAGGGTAGGCATAGGGAACCTAGGAACCTAGTGTTACGATACTCCATTCCTCATTAGGACATTTCCGTTTCTCACTTTCCACCGAATCTTCGAAGCACTACGTGTTGAGTGGCGGAAATCAACGGCACAATGTTAGTTATTAGTTAAATAAAAAACATAATTTTAAATCTTAAATTATCTCGAGATATCTATGAAAATATATTATATACTCGTACATACAACGTTAATATTATCCAGAAGCAAAACAAGCATATTGCCAATAAAGCCCAAAATTTCCTCTGATTACACCAACATTATCTGGCCAGCTCCACTATTTTCGTATTACTCGCTATAATGATATATCGCTATTGAAATTTTAATTTATAGACCGTTCATTATCTACAGTCCCATGCGAAACTGTAAAACGCCCCGCGCTGTGCTCATCATGATTTATCACGCCCTTCGCGTTTATGAACACACTTGCTATTGCTGCTGGTACACGTTATATTATCGCCTATGCGATATTTGCTGGCCCCTGATTGGACCCCATGTGGGGTAATAACGTTATTGTGTATCGGATATGAGTTATACAGGTTGGCGACAAGTTGATGTCCATTTATTTGAATGATAATAAAAAAAAAATTCAGTCATAGAGTATGACTGTCTGTCGTGGTATTGTTGGCGAGTGTTCGATCGAAAAAGATAGTTGTATATATGTATAGTCCCCACTCGGTTTGAACTTCCAAAGATTATTTATAAAATATAATACACATCTAAAATAGAGTAAGAGTATATTTCAAAAAAAATCAAATAATATATAATAGTTTAAAGAAAGTACTTATATTTGGTAAATATTATATAGAAATTTTATCAAGAATATTTTAATTATTGTATGGACACTGTGAAAATAACCGCAGGTCCCCCACACTGCGAGTTAATCCTATGGTTATTTAACTGAACATTTGTGCCTGTTTGTGGAATACACAATTTGCTCCAAATATGTTTAGTGCGATGCTCTTTCCACTAACTGGCTTATTATAACCGTAAATAAGGGTTTACTAAGTCTTTTCGAGAGTAAATAAATCAATATGGGAAGACCGAAAGCATAGTATAAATTTTGTTTTAGAATTATAACTTAAAATTTAAGGTTAAGATTTTAATATACCTATTATAAATATCATTTAAAGATTAATGAATAAAACCCTAGTTATGGGAATTCTTAAATACAGAATTAATCTTATAATATTGTAAGATATTTTTTATCAAATATCACCAAGTAAGTTTGCAAAATAAATTAAAATCAAATACTTTGAATAGAATATTAATATTACATACTTTAGTTATGCTAATATAATCCTATATAATAAAAAAACATATAAGATTTAAAAATTAATTCTCGATTTTTAGTAGTAATTTACTCCATTCTTAGATGAACTTAGATTATGTTGTGAATATTTTCTACGATGACTATTGCTAAAAATTAAACAACTTTAAGAAGAGTTCTTAGTAAGAGTTGAAACAACAATTTACTACTAAACTAGTTCAAATCTCACTACCTTAACTTTTAATAAAATAATCAATACATATATTCACAATTATAAATATGCGAAAGATTTTTCAAATATAGTTAAATAAAATATTTATCAAAATTACTTATTAAAAAAAGGAAATTAAGTGTATTAAAACTACACTTTTTTACTAAGTAATTGGACTCTATGCCTACATACCAAATTTAACAAAAAAATTAAGGTTAAAAATGGCAGACTTACTTAGTATTATCAACTAAAGCAGTCGGAGTCATCCACGCTCGGGTCAACGGTTCCTCCTTCAGAGAGGTGACGGGCCCCCGAGGCTGTGCGTGCACGCCCGCCGCCTCTTGATGGTGCAGGCCGAACATTAAACCACCTTTGAAAAAAAAGTGTAACTTAATATACCTATATTTTTTCAGTAATACCTATATATTTTTAAAAAATATTTTTTGGACATAGTATCGGTTAAATTATAAATCTTTTACTAAATTATAATAGGGGTTATGAATACTTTTTGCTACTAAAAAACTTAACCAAACTTAACAAAACAAAAAGTTAACTATATCTACATATTTTAATAATGTATTTTTTAATTTCCATATATTAAAAGTGTAATAAAGAAAGTACAATAATTTTTACTCATTCTCAACTCTGATTACACGAGACATTTACTCACTTGCTTTGAAAGAAGTTGAAAACTTCTAATAAAATTTTCAGGATGTAATCATTACCCACTTTGTTTTAAACGAAATGAAAATGTCTAAAGTTAATACGCAGAAAGTTGTATAAAAATTGCTAGACTGAAATCTGAACCTACAGCCACCCTGCCAGCAGTAAGCATCTAAGCCACTATGATGGCTCTAAATAAATTAGTTAGACGCAATATCTACTACTTACTATTAATTTTACAATTTTTCGTTGTATAACGTCTTGGAATACATTTTCAGTCTTTACTTGTTCTATTTTTTCTTTATAGAAAATGTTTTCGTTTAGAATTGTGAAATATCTAAAAAGTGATATGGGAATATTAAATAGAATTTTCTTTTCTAAGTATAATATATATACTTACTAGGATACAGAACCTTTGACTAAGAAATAGGATTTTTTTGTTTCTTTTTATATTGTTCTTAACTTAATAATATTTTATATAAAATAATAGATAATTTTAAATATTGTTTAACTTTAATTAGCACAATTTTTTTTTGTAGATAGGTAGATAGAAATATATTTAGATATTTTTTTTTAAAATATTAAAATAAGCATTACATTAATAAATATAGAGAAACAATTAATTTAAAATTTAAAATGAAAAGTTGAATTAAATGTATAAAAGGAAATGAAAAGAAATGTTTGTTTGTTCAGTTATTTCTAATAAACATTTTCATTTTATTTTATTTTATTTTTTTATCAGTTTCACGCTGTATCGTGCATGATAGGTTGAAAAATAAGTTGATAGGAAAAAAAAACCAAGACAAACAATTGGACCCAAAAACATATATATTTTTTTTTACATTTTGAATACTACATATATCAGTTACCTGACGACCTCGGCGCCCCAGAGGGGTACAGCTTGCGGCCCCATCCCACGGGGTCCAGCTCCAGCGGCGGCCACGGCGAGCCGGTGTACCCGCCCGCCGCCGCGTTCAGCTCGTCCGACCGAATCTCGACGGCGACACCAACGCGCAACAAACAACGCCCGCGGCTATACTAAGTAAACGCGCACTCAAACAAATGTCCGAACCATAATATTTTATATGCTGAAGGAAATAACACAAAACAAACACACGAAATTTATTTAAATAGAGTTCGAAAAAAAAACACTATATGCAAGTTAAAGTTTTCTATTTTAAAAGCAAGAAAAAACGAATTGAAAAATTTCAAAGTATCAAATCTCGTCTCTATGTCCGATAGGTGACTCTGTATTATCGTGAGGGTTCAGCGTGTACGGTCCCGGTAGTGCGGGCGATCCCGCTGTGGATTTGCGGAGCACTAACAAGCGTCGCGGGAGCGCGCCGAGTGCGCCGCGTCCCCCGTCCGTCCCCGCGGGCTGGGAGGCGCCCTGGGGACACGCCCTCGCCTCCAGAGCGGGACGACGAATGTGGTACAGGTGGCGCCACTTTGATATTCCTTCATTATTCTTGTTTTACGCTATTCATCATAGCTGAAAAGTTTTATGTTATTCTTTTATATTTTTTTTATTTTTAAACATGAAACCTATTTTATATGTAGAGTAAGTGGGGATCAAAATATTGTAATGAAGGATCGGCAGCGCGGTTTCCCTTAGAGACCGTTAGTGGCGCACGCGGGTAAAGGACGGAGGGAGATGAGACGTACAGCATCTCTCTGGACCAGCCAGCCTCTGCTTTGGGACGGCCCACGGCGCAAAATTACTTATTTAACCCAAGTTAGATTGACGATGATGAAATTTCAGTGGGAATTGACTTTAACTACTCGCGAGATGAGGTTTTCGCTACATTAATTATTACATACGCGAACTTTGTCTCTGTGACGCAAACCAAAAACGTAATACTTCGAATACGAATCATACTTTCATTTTAATAAATTTATTCATTCATTCTCCTAATAAGTGAAATATTTATTTACGTTTATATTTCCATTTCTTCGATGTGATGTCGAGGCAAAGCGCGGCGTTGAGTTCTACCACTCAACACGCAATGCCTCCAAAATTCGGCAGAAAGTGGGGAACGGAGTGCCTTAACACTAGGTTCCCTCTGCCTACACTGCTGTGTGCGGGATACAGCGTGAAGGTGATTTATTTATATATTCTCCTAATCTTATTTTTTTTCGTATCATTTTATGCGAATAAGTAGATATATAGTAACCTACACATTTTTATGGTTTCTATTTTAAGTGTATGTCGCTGATCCTATTCTTATAAAAACTTAAGAAAATGGTTAACCAGCACCATAGTTGAGGCCAGTCGTAGACACAGAAGTACAAAGTATTATTGTAAACGCGACAGATTGTGGTTCCAATTTCCAGCTGAGGAAATGAAATATTTAATATATTATTATTATTTAAATTTCTCCGCTTTTGTGTAGAGGCAAAAGGCGGCATTGATTTCTGCCACTTAACACTATACCTCCTGGATTCGGGGGAAAAAGGAGAACTCTGCGTATCTGGATACAGCTGGATTTTTAAGTAGAGACGTAGATCGTAGACGTCATGTAGAACCTACTATATACCTACATGGAATAATGAGAAAGTTATACTTATATAATAGATATACCTTTCTCTCTACTCTGTTATTGAAGCATGCGGGTGAAGCTAAAAAATAGGTCCCTATACTTAAAAATAATATAAAAAATAATATTCGAGGAAATAATTCTGGAAATATAACTCTATTTTTATTAGTTTAACATTGTAATTTAATATTGAATTACAGAATATACGAGTACTATACCTACTATGTAAAACTCTACATCTACATATCTTAGTAAGAATACCTCCTTATATCACAACTTACAAGCTAGCTTTGAACTAAAAATAAAATATTAATAATATATTATTTCAACAAAATATTTAATTTCTGTCTCCATGAGTACCTACGTCCTATAAGTGACGTCTTCGTGAGTGACCTTTCGATTTTATATATAAAGAAGATATATTTTTAATTAACTTGACAGATATTCAATTACAAACATCTATATATTCTCATAATGTTAACCTATATAGACTCAATTATTCTACTATTTCCGACCTGGGTAAGACTCTTAAGGGAATATTCGTGATTATCAATAGCGAATTCAAAGTACAATTGCCAATTTGACGTCGCTCTCCCACGAGAACTTATACTGTGTCACTGGAGAAGTGCATTTAGTATAGACTGAGATACCTACATATAAACTTGATGTAAGTAATTATCATTATATTAAATTATCATATAAGTTGGCCATTATTTTTGTTTATTTTTCCATTTTCCAACAATTTTTCCACGCGCAGTCTGTTTAACAGAAAGGACCTAATATCAAACCACTATTATGTATACTTACAACTTTATGTCAGTGTAATATAAGAACGAAATTTTATAAATTGAATAAATGTATTAGCTTATTTTAATTATTTTAATATATTTAGGTTAGGAATTTGAATGACAATTTTGATATGATATTACAAAAAAAATACATGAAGTACAATTTAAAATAAAAAAATCTAAAAAAAAATCCAATTTAAATGCAAGCATAAATTCAAATTCAAATAATTTTATTCATGCTTCTTCTTCTTTCTATTCATGCTTTATTTTTTGAACGTCAAACAATCTACGACCAGTTCACTAAAGTTAATGCCTCAGACCTAAAAACAACCGGCGATAGAAACTCAGCGCAACTTTTTTTTTTCAAAATCAATTTTAGGATCTGGGATCCTATTGTAAAATAATGTACATAAAAGAATTACAGATTCGATATAATCGAGTTACAGGAGAGAAAAAAAATACATACAAACAAATACAACATAAAAAACTATCTACATAATTCATGAATCTTGACATACAAATTACACAAAATAACATAAATAAATTTTAATAAAATGACCATCATAGCCCACGTTCGCAAGAAACGAGTTTCAACAAGTTGAAGGCTCGCTGGGAGGTCCCTGCGGACCGCCCAGCCCCGCCCACCGGCCACGCCCATCGCCAGGAGACCACAGTTTGAAATATTGTTTGCAACTATGATCGATAATGAGTACCTAGCAGCTAGTACCTATGGTATAAACATGTCTGAGAAAATTTAAATCAAGCATATAAGAGATAATGGTATGCTAAAGTACTTTTATACATATTATATTTTGTAGAGACATTATTTCGTTAAGCTCTTAAATCAAATTACATATATAGATAGGTATTATGATAATGCATGCCATGGAACTTATACCTACTACAAATTAGATAGATATTACAACCCTAAGGTATGTCTAAGGTATGTCCTTTTCGGTACAAGGCGTGGGAATACGAATCTTTTCTTGGTTTTATTTTATTTAGCTAAACTTTATTTTACTGACTTAACTGACATAAAACCCATATATCTACGAATAGTTAAACAGTTAAGAATTTTTTTTTTATTATTCTATACTTAGCTAGGTATATTTATTCGTGTTACTTTGATAAATAACTATTGTTTATTTAAACATATTATAATAATTTATACTATTATTCTAAGGTTCAAGTATCAAACTTTCGAAAGAAGCACAGAAATCATAATATAGACATCAAAACAAAAAAAATTGGTAAAAGAAAATAAAACTTATACCTAGCTTAATAAATATTCTTTTACTTTTTTATATTGCATAATCTATATAAATAAAAGAATAGAAAAAGACGATAAGTAGAGGGGGCCTAGTGTTAAGACATTCCGCTCGCTACATTTCGCCGAATTCTGAAGGTATTGCGTATTAGATATATAGTGGAACTCAACGCCACGCGTTACCTCGAAGCCAGAGCAAAGAAATAAAAATATTAAATTACCTCGAAAGTCGATCAAACCCACAACCTGCCGTGTCCCCCTGCGTTACGACTAACCTCATGTCGATTCTACCTCGTATAAAAGAATATTGTATTAAAAGCATTAGATTTCTAATGCATAGCTTGACAGCAATTTGCATACATATTTATTTCCTGAACGCAACCTTAAATAGAACAATGGGTCTAGATTCAGGCATCACAATTAGCTATCATATATTATTGTAACACCTAACTAGAACGTCTTTGGGGAAATACCGTTTTGGATTTGAAAGTTAAAGTAAGATTAAAAGTATTTAAATGCGACCACCTATTTTTAATAAAACAGTACCTACTACAAAAAATATACAAATATATAGAAGTACAAAAATAGTAAGAATTTAACGTCTTCTACCTATCTACCTTGAAAAAAGAGATAAAGTAAAGCAACCAAATTGATGACCATAATTCTTTAGTAATTTATTCTTATTCAGCGTAGTTTAGCTGAAAAAAATCTTGGTACTTCCTACTCCTATCATATAAATTTACATAAAATAAAATATTTAGCCGATTTGAATAGATAAGAGATTGAAACCGTCGTGACACACAAGCGTATGACCACTCAGTGACTCAACACTCATTGTCTTGAAAAATCGGCGGTAATTGTAGAACGGAGTGTCTTAACATTAGGTTCCATATGCGGGATACAGTATGAAGCTAAAAAAAGGATTATAACAAAAGGCTTAGTAAATCAAAAGTATAATCTAAGTAAAACTAAAAATGATTTCTATTTCTTAAGATACTAGTTATAAATACTTATATAACATAGACGAAACGAGATTATTAACTAAAAGAAAACAAGTCTATGACAATTCAAACGAGAAGTTTCTCAAATTAAATGATACCACAAAATATACATTTGGCTTAGTAAAAATTCACCAGCAAGAACATGTTTATTGGTCTCGAATATCCTCTTCATTTTAATTCGAAACCTTAAGTCAGCTTTAAATTACGCTTTTTGCCGTCCTTATAACACCCTCGACGGCTGTCCCGGATTAGGGCTAGCAGCGTACTTTTTCTAGTGCGATGAACCGTAGTACCTTTAGGTGCCCCCAGGGGGTACTTCCAGGCCCTTAACGTTTACGACTACCCGATTGCTTTTCTATGAAGGGCCTGAAAACGGTCGCGACAAAAACGACCAGATGTGAACGGAAGTAACGAATTGATTAGGTTTGCGTGTAGAGAGTGTCAATTTTGATGTTCAGTGGCCACTTCAGTGGTCATTTTTTATCGTTTATTGGGAACGAAATGGTGCTACTTCCGATTTATGAAAATAAAAACATGAGTGGTTGGAGTGCCTGTGCAGCTGTATTGGCATTATTTATCTTATTTATGTTTGGGTCGTAGGTGCTGTGAAATATTATGTTTATCATTTAACTATTTCTGTACCACTTATAATATGATGACTTCATTTCTTTAAGCTGTAGGCTTCGTGTAAAAATCTAAAAATAGTAATATTACAAAATTAAACTCAATAAATATGTCTAAGATACACAAAAGCCCTAAATAAGAAAAAAATATGAACATTGTAACTACCAAAAAACGCACCACACGCTGAGTTCACAAATTTGCCAAACATTTTGACATAAAAGATTGAATGTCACATCTTCAGTGGGCCTTTGACAAGACAAATAAACCGCAAGCAACCTTCATAATGAGTCAACTAACCGCCCGCCATACAAAACTACTGTTTCTCAAAAGAATAACAATTGAAAAAGTTGAAAAGAAATTAGGAAACTGATTCTTAACGGGAACTTGTATGGACATCGTGTAAATAATAGGAATGATGACTTGGAGATTTTATAAAGCATTATATAATTTAAAATAAATAAAGAAAAATTAAAAGTTTATATCACTCTTTTATAATATATTAAAGTAGGAAGACTTTTCGTAGGTATGTAAAATATATTTCTTTTAATTACTTACGCACTTCTCTTATTTTTTATAAGCACTAATAAATAATAAGTTATTAAATTTATTTCATTAACATTTTTGTAAAGAATATCGTTATATTGTAAATTCATTTCTAAAATACTAATTTTTCACATGTTTGGCCCCAAAGGTTCACAGATTGAATATTACTTTCTTTTTATAAAATATTGTTTCAATAACTGTAGGTACTAGAACTGATAGATGCTTCATATTATTCAGCCAAAAAAAAACAATATTACATTACTAATAATATAATAACATGTACTATGTATGTAATATAATTAATTATTGGATCTATAATTATAATAAATCCAATAATTAATTATTTTATTTTAATTGATATATTTTCGCTGACATTAATTATTTTTTAAATAGGTAAATCATTCGACTGTAACATTATTTTATATTATTACCATTCTATAAATGTACTATTATATAAAATGACTTAAAAAAAAATTAAACCAAAAGTAAAACATAGAGACATATATAAAAAAAACAGTGGTTAAAAATATCCCGCCATTTTTAGTAAAAAAAAAAAGTAAGAACGTCAAGTACTCCTTGCTTATTCCACATCAGTTTAATGGCGTTATATTTTCGGGAGCGCACGCCGCGTAATTTTGGCGGTTGTATGATAAACTCGAGGTAACTCGTCATAATGCGTTTAGCCGTTGCTGTTTTCGTGGAGGCCAAAGAGTATTAAATTATTTGTATGAGAATAGAAAAAAATGGTAGTAAGCATTGAAAAATTACATTTCAAAAATATTTTAAATCCAATTTATGCGTGCATAAGTGTGTGCCTATAAACGTGACTGGTGGTAGGTTCGATCTCTTCTCGAAGGAATGGAATATTTCTTCGCCCTGGTGTCGAGGTAAAAAGCGTCGTTGAGTTCCGCATCTCAACACGCAATGCCACCAGAATTTCGCGAAAAATGGGAAACGGAGTGTCTTTACATTAGGTTCCCTCTGCCTAAATCTGTATCTTGAGGACTAATGAAGTTAAACATAAATTATATATGTACACATATACATATATTTTTTGTTTACAATATACAAATTTAAAGAACTAGCCGCTGGCAGTTCTGTGGGGTATTTGATCCGTCCTCATATTTCGGGCAACATTATATTACTTATTCAATATTTTCAAATTGGCCGCGCTTCGTTGTAATGGAGCTGAAAAAAATACGAGAACCCCGGCAAATGGATTTGCAAGCTTATTATTTATTTATACCAAAAATTGGATCAGACATCTTTTTATTTTAATTTCTACATCTCATGTCTCATTTCTTTTTGTTTTGTAACTAATTCTACTGTATAACTTTAGAGAGTCTAAGATTTAGAATAATTATTTTACATTAAGCTTATTATGACTTTTCTGTGTGTTTTGATTACTTTTCTATAATATTAATTTTATTTTGTAATTAAATATATTTTTGCTATGTTATTATTTCTTCTTTATTGCTTAATTGCTTTAAATATTATTTATTACATTGAAAACATGTTCAAGGATGACGTTTTATCTACATAATATACTACTCTCAAATAACAATAAGCAATCTAAACACATAAAAATGATAATAATATTTGAAACTCCCCTAAAACTACGAAATAACGAACCCTGTGCGACAAGTGACTTGAGTCGCCATATGACTACTGTGTCATAGAGACCATTTATCATCTGAGATGTGACAACTGAATTTATTATAAAAAAACAAACAATGCTCGCACTGGCCATGGATAACGATTTCGCTCTTCTCTCAATATTTATTATACAGAGTAGTTGTGTTTTCTGTGCCCACTATTTTATTCTTTTAATTTTAAGTATTTTACTTTAATTTACTTTATAATGCTAGTATTTATTTCATTTATTATTCGATTTTGTCGATTGTTGAACAATTGTTCATGATATTACATATATTATTAAGAAACAAACATTGAAAAAATATTTCTTGTTTATAGTAATTTATCTAAAAAAAAGATAGATTAGATATGTATTTACATTAATAATTTTTGCGCTTTACTACATCCATACATTTATATTTATTTCTAAAATTAAAAGCTCTATCCAAATGTAACCTATAAAAACCTGCTCAAAATCTGAGGGGGCACTGGTAGTGCTAAGGGTGGTGCACAATGGAGATAGCAATTTGATATTCAGGCCACATTTTTAATAAGCAGCACAGTAATGGCTCGAGTGGCCCACTCTTTACAGCTTTTTATCGTACTATTAGAGAGTTACATTACTCTCTTTTGTATAAAAATGGCCGTGACATTTGTTGGACCTGTTAAGTTACCTACGCTACAGGCAGGCGTGTAGGCAAACTGGTGCAAAACATTTTCTTTTATTATACTAAAAATTCATATGGTTTTCTTTATTTTCTCAAATGGAAATAATAAAACAATCCAAAGTCTATACTAAGAGGTGGATGGTTTTAAAGACTATATAAACTTTTATTTTACATCACTAAAATATCAATCAGTATTATTATATTTCGTCAATTACAAACGCGCCTCGGTGCCTTTTAAATTATTAATATAAAACATAAAAATAAACTTCTAATACTTAAATATTTTTTATATTCAAATATATGTAGTTGTACTTAATTACAACACGTATGGGTCATAATCAGAAAAAGTGTACTTTTTGTGTCTTTTCTTGTCCCGCTACTTTGAATGCGTTTTAAAAATACAATTTTAAAGATAATTTAAATAATTTGCCATTTAAGATAAATTTATTTATTA
>DWNA01000920.1:0-17762 GCA_018249835.1 Heliconius besckei | reverse complement strand
AGTGATGTCACCTGTAGTATATCTATATTAAAATCTCCGCATACTATTAAAGATTTACTATTCGAACTCAAATTATTAAGAACATCCTCCATTTTCTCTTCAAATACTTCAAAACTACCTGAGGGGGTCGATACACGCATACTATAATATGTATATTAAATTCAACGCAGGACAGTTCAATAGAGCGTTCGTCGGCACTCAACTCAACACGCAATGCCTCCAGAACTCGGCAGAAAGTGGGGAACGGCGTGTCTTAACACTAGGTTTCCTCTGCCCACCCTGCTATGTGCAGGATACAGCGTGAAGCTGATTTAATTTTTTATTTTTATTTTATAAATGTTATTTATTTTCTGAGGTGAAAATTTTACCTAGCTGTTTTTTTTATGTGAGTGTGTAAATTGTCAATATAAATTCATAATTTCCCACTTGAGGAGCGAAAAAAATGAAAATATTAAATATGGTAACGAGGGAAAGCGCGGCAATAAGTTCCGTCACTTAACATGCAATGCCTCCAGAATTTGGCAAAGAGTGGAGTGGAGTGGAGAGTGTAAGTGTCTTCATGGGAGTGTTATAATACAAGGTTCCCAGTTTCCAATTGATGTATGTGTCTGATGATTGTGGTTTCAAATTTCTATAGATTATATTTGAAATACTAAAGCGATTTCGCTTTCGTTTTTGTATTAATTCGGAAATTTAATATAAATTCAAGTAATGTTGGTTATTAACTTAAAAAATTGATATCAAACCATAGTCTAGTTGGATTGCCTAAAGAGTATGGCATAGAATGCAAGTGTCGAAGCGCATGCGGTGTTGCTTAGACGTGTTTTATGCAGTAATAATTGCACACCACTAAGTGTAATCGTAACCGGTTTTTACTTACGTCGTCGTCGGTCGGCCGCTTGGCCGACCTTTTGTATTATATCGTTTTGATCTTTAACGTAGAATGAATACAGTTGTAATAATTTTATTTCTAAATTATTACTTCTAAATTATTACAATTTATTAATATAAATTGTAATAATTTAGAAGAAGATATGACACATTCAGTAGACTTAACAACAATGGTTGAAGAAGAAGAATTATCGACGAAAAGTATCCAACAGAGTGCGGGGAAGGGAAGATGAATGGAATTTATTGAAGAGAAGAAAAGAGAGATTACGAGAAGTTAGCGGCGTAACTGAATTATGTATTACGAGTAAAAGCATATTTCCTAAGCAATTTGCACCTGCGAAGTTATTTAAAGAACAAAATATTATGATTGTAACCAGGGTTAAGTATAAAAATCCATATAAAATTAATGTCGAAATTAATAATACTGGAAGTGCGGAGTATTTGGTTTCCTGTGAATATTTTAAAGAATTAGGATGGAAGTTTCATCGTCCTTTGTCGTTGTCGTGTGGTTGGTTTGTCGTATGGCGTTATTAAAAATATAGAACTAGACATATCTGAAGAAGAATTACTTAAGAATATAACAAGTCACATTAATATCGTGAATGTAAGGAGACTAAAAAGAAGAGACAACGAAGGCAGTGGTTGGACGGAAAGTGAGACGTTGAGAGTAGGATTTGAAGGATCATCTTTGCCATCATATGTATTCCTTTACAACATGAGAATTGTGGTAGATCCGTTTGTTTTCCAAGTTACTCAGTGTTCGAAGTGTTGGAGATATGGACATTCTAATAAAATGTGGACATGTGGTAAATAGGACCTAAAAGACGATTTGATTGCATACTGTTAAAAAAAAAAAATTCTAATTTTATCACGTCCCAATACAGTCATTATTAAAAGATATATACAGATGGCTCTAAGGATAAGGAGGGATTAGGGGCGTCCTTTTATGACTATGAACAAAAGATAGCTGTAAAATTTCAGATAGACCCCAATATGTGTTAAATTGATGCTGACCTAATCGCTATAGCAGAAGCTTTGTCATACATAGAATCAACT
Organism: Heliconius besckei; assembly: GCA_018249835.1. Classification (NCBI taxonomy): domain Eukaryota; kingdom Metazoa; phylum Arthropoda; class Insecta; order Lepidoptera; family Nymphalidae; genus Heliconius; species Heliconius besckei. Next base: position 15,815 of record DWNA01000920.1, on the reverse strand, counting down.
GATCATATTAATAGAGTGATATTGAGAGACTCTGAAAGTTCGCTCCAACATTTGGCTCGGTGTATCTCGACATTTCGAGGAACTCCGATAGCCTATACTATATAGGACAATGTCTTGAGATTGCTATCTTTGGGAAGGAATGTAGTATTGCAGTGGATACCGTCTCATGTAGGTCTGGAGGGCAATGACATTGCTGATTTATTAGCCAAGCAAGAAATATCAGATGGGATTCCCATTATCAGTTCTCCTTTTTACATTTATTTTATTCCAAAAATAAAACAAATTTGTCATACGTTCTGGGCAGAGTATTTCGATAAAAGATCCTTGGAAAAAGGTGTCTGGTATAAAACGATCCAACCACATCCGTTATCATTACCTTGGATAAACAATGAAACTTTACATAGAAAAAAGACAATTACAGAGCTTAGACTTCGTTCTGGACACATTCCAGGCAATAAATTCTTGTATTTAATGGACGACAGCTAGTTGCGACTTTTGCAATTCTAATTCAGTTGATAATGTCTACCACATATTGATGGAATGTGTCCAGAACGAAGTGCTTAGGACAAAAATAAGCTGTAGATTTCTAGAAATAGGTTTTTGTAATGCTGTTTTGGCTTCACCTCTTTCAGGTGAAGCCAATATACTTTATGAGTTAGCAATATCCCGCTTAACTTAAGATATATTGTATTTAAATTATATTTTATTTAAATTAAACTTACCAGGGCGACATATTCGCATAAGCGACAAAGCCTTTACAAAGACAAAGACAATTAGATTTAAAAAAAAAGCAAGTTAAAATAATTTAATGACAATATATTTCTAATAACAATTACTGTACATTTGTGTAACATTTTTTCTATTATACCAAAGGAATATGTATAAAGACATAGCTGGGATGACAGAGAGATATGAATTCAGACACTCTCCGATTGTTTTCAATAGTTCTTCATAGTATTCTTATAAATTATTTGAATTTATACTGTATATATATTATGGTGGTAACATGGATGTATCTAGAGATATTTTCTGAGGTGGGGTAAAAATTTATTAAAATTACCTTAATTATCTAAATTACAAATTAGACATAATTAATTCAATTAAATTATTTAAAGATTGTGAATATATTCCATTGGTGATGACCACCAATTACAAAATAGCAATTATCTTGTAATAACTACCTGAATGTTTAATAAAATGATTTATAATTTCCAAAGAAAGCATAAATATTTTTAATATTTTATTGTAAAAGGTTTAAATATTGAATCCTAACCATAAAAAGTTATTGCATTGTAAAAAAGCATGCAATAGATAAGCATAAATTTTATTGGGTAATTTTATTTTTAATTTAAATAATTATTGTGCTATTCAATAAATATTTATAAGCTACCCGACGAATGTTTTATTTCTATATAGATTTTTTTGCCCCCATAGAAACATCTAGATGGTTGTTGTGTGAAGTTGTGATAAAAATGAAAATCAATGAATCTTTCAGAGCTTTGACGAAAGATCTAAGTCTAGTATTGCGCTGTTACATAACAAAGATATGTATATATTATCAAGCATAGAGTTCAATACAAACTGCACTATTATGCAGGTTATAGTTGTATCGTGTATTACTAAATGCAAAAATTATTTACTATAAAAACTTACTTTTATCACTATTGAATCTTATTATATACTTTCACAATGATACTAACAGTAGATAAGCTTAAATATCGGTTGTAACAATACGGTTAATAGTCTTAGCAATAACCGATCACAATGACAAATGATGACAATTGACAATGACAATTTAATTGTAAAGATGGACTGAATATTTGACGTCCAAATATTTGACGATATCGAATAAGTTAAATAGGGCGGACAGATACATTTTTTAGAATTTAAGTTATATTTTTACAATGCTTTCTACTTTAAATTTATACACAGCAATTTCTGAAATACAATTAGTCATCTTCAGCTTCTAATTAATTTGTTTCATCTTGATCATGAATTTTGAATCATATTTATTTCTAGCGATGACCCACAGCTTCCACTTGAATTATACTATTATTTATATAAATGATCGCGCAATTGAAGCGAGCTAACAACGTTGGATCAGCTCTATATATAACAGCTCTTTAATATAAAATATATTTAAAAAAATTATGTCTTTAAAATATTCAGCAAACTACAAGTTAAGAATATAAAAAAACTATAAACAAAAATAAGAAGTCCTTAAATATTGAGATATAATTTTATTCTATTTAAATCTCGTAAACTTAAATCTTTTCTGCTCTCATTTTATGGCTTTTAGGCGTAAATTTATTTCATCTTGAATATATGTCATTAAAAAATATATGCATTTGACATTGACAACTAAGCTGACAATGGCATTTGGCAATGACATTATATTTTTTATTTCCTTGCATCAAGCGTTGTTGTCTTGGAAATTGATTCTTTTTTTGTGAATAAATAAATGAATAATATTTATATATTTAAAATTATACGGCTTTACAATCATAAGATAATCTTGAAAGTTCTACACCAAATAATCAGAGTATGTTAGGTGATATTCAATTGACTAAGCGTTTACTTGTAATAGCTTTAGTGCTTGGTGTTATTTATGTGTTAAAAGAATACGTATTTATTTTGCCATTATGAATCAACATAGAGTAGCATATTTTTACAACCCTGATGTGGGAAATTTTCATTACGGTCCAGGGCATCCTATGAAACCTCATAGGCTATCAGTGACCCACAGTCTAGTACTTAACTATGGTTTGCATAAAAAAATGCAGATATATCGGCCGTATAGAGCAAACGCTCACGATATGTGCCGGTTTCATAGTGAAGATTATATAGAATTTCTACAAAATGTGACACCACAAAATATACAAAGTAATTATAATATATATGTTTTATTTTTATTAAATAAATAAAATAAGTAAGCACTGTGTAGTGGTAACATTTCAAATGTATTTTAAATGTCTTTTAAACCATGATATATCTCCTTATTAATTTATTGTATTATTCCATATTTATAAAATCATGCATTAATTAATGGTAATGTTCTAATATTTTCACAGCTTATTCAAAAGATTTACTACACTACAATGTTGGTGATGATTGTCCAGTATTTGAAGGGCTATTTGATTTTTGTTCAATGTATACTGGAGCCTCTTTAGAGGGTGCTATGAAATTGAATAATAATGCCTGTGATATAGCTATTAATTGGTCGGGTGGATTGCATCATGCTAAGAAGTTTGAACCTTCAGGTTTGTTTCAAGTGATTATGTAAGGCTAGTGCAGGACCACAATGAATAAACACTAAGTTTCCTAAGTCTGACCGCCTAAATGCATGATAGAGTGTTACACAAAATAAAAAAAAATATCTAAAAATTGAGAAAGCATTAATCAAATATGCCTATACATGGTGTTTTAAATTTAGTGTTTTATGGAAAAGGAAGCTTATGAAATTATTCAACATGATGTTACTGATGGATTTACAATCATACCATTATTACATCTTTGGCTAGTCTTTTCTTTTTTCTGTACATCTTTGCATTCTTTTTTTAGATTTTTTCTTTTGCATTTTATTTTAGTTATTGCAATTTCTTATTTTCCAAATGTAATCATATTGTAATTACATCTTTATATTTTTTAACAGGTTTCTGTTACGTAAATGATATAGTTATAGCTATATTAGAACTTCTGAAATATCATCCTAGAGTATTATATATAGATATTGATGTACATCATGGAGATGGTGTTCAAGAAGCCTTCTATTTAACAGACAGAGTAATGACAGTTAGTTTTCATAAATATGGAAATTATTTCTTTCCTGGAACAGGAGATATGTATGAGATTGGTGCGGAAAGCGGAAGATACTTTTCTGTTAATGTGCCTCTGAAAGAAGGAATTGATGATCAAAGTTATGTTCAGGTATGGATTTTTTTAATTTTGAAGAATGATTCATAAAACTTATTTACACCTAAAAACGGAATAACTATTATTTTTTTTATCATATATTTAGTGCCACATTATTTTCTTTAATTCCAGGTATTCAAGCCAGTAATATCCAATGTGATGGAGTTTTACCGTCCTACAGCTATAGTTTTGCAATGTGGGGCTGACTCATTGGCAGGAGACCGCTTAGGATGTTTCTCACTATCAACTAGAGGTCATGGTGAATGTGTGAAATTTGTTAAAAATCTTAATGTACCCACTTTAGTTGTAGGTGGTGGTGGGTAAGTATTATTTTTTTTGTACTTTATTATAAAATTTGTATATACATTTCTTTTATATTAAACAAAGCTGAAAGTTTAAGTTAATAATAAATATTATATAGATTATTATTATTTATGTTGTTGTTTACAGATACACACTAAGGAATGTGGCACGCTGTTGGACATATGAGACTTCATTATTAGTAGATGAGAATATATCAAATGAACTGCCCTATACAGAGTATTTGGAGTTTTTTGCACCAGATTTTCAATTGCATCCAGAAATAAGCAGGTATATGCATGCATATTTAAATAAAACTATATTATATTAAATGATTAAAAAATGTTTAGGTAAAAATGCTTATCTGTTAGTTCATATGTCTATTAAATTTAAATGTAGTGGAACTCAAACCTAAAATCTGTTGCATTTACAGTCATACATTTGTGCCTCTGCACCATGACAGACCTCAACTGGTTTTGGGTTTTGGTAAGACATAAAATCTAGTAAATTAAATCAAAAAATGTTTTTTTTTATTTCACACTGTATCCCGCACATAACAGGGTAGGCAGAGTGAATCTGGAAACTAGTGTTAAGACACTAAGTTCCAATTACAATACTTCCATTCCCCACTTTCATTGTGTATTGAGCAATACTCAACACCACACCATGGCCACAGCCAGCCTCAACTTCTTTGTGTTTTTATACATAGAACTTTCATTTTCATTCCAGCACTTCAAATGCAAACACCAAGCAATATTTGGAAGCCATAACGAAACATGTATATGATAATTTGAAAATGTGCCAACATTCACCTGCTGTACAAATGACTCATATACCAGGTATGTATAAAAAAATAACTTGTCATTTATACTCTGCCTTCATTTCTGTAAATAGGTTAATCATATTTCTAATTAATTGTATTTTTTTCTTCTCTCTTATTTGTGCAATAAAGTGTTATATTATTATTATTAGGATAGTTCATGTTTAGGATTCCATAAAATACCGAATATTCAGCCGTCAACATATTTTCATATTTACAAACTTGAGTCTTGAGTTAAAAATGTTATAGCTTCCAATTTTTTTTTCAAGTGACAAACATATCCAAAACATTCCGTTATATTTAATTTAAGAAAAAAAAACATGTTTCGAAATAAAATTGACTAAATATTAGTACTAATGATTCTTTACAGGCGATTTCCTCCCAGAAGAATTCCGAATGAAAGAAGACCCGGATCCGGATATACGTATCAGCCAAGAGGAGTCCGATAAAATGATAGAACCCAAAAATGAGTTCTTCGAAGACGAAAAGGACAACGACAAGGAGTCAGTGAAACAGGAAGTGAAGGAGACATAGCATACGGAGGAAACCACCCCCGCGGTGGTCACTTGACATGAGAAACCGTTCAAAAAATACAAAAAGAAATTTATGTGACACGTAAATGACAGTGACGTTTAATGAGACCGACTATGAGTGTAAAAGACAGTCACAGGTTAAAAAGACTTCGCTTGATGATAGTGACATTTGTAATAGTGTGATAAATTAAAATTATTAGTGATGGTAATAGTTTAATAGTTGTAGTGTAAGTTGTAGGTTTTTTTTTGTGAAAGCTACAGAAAATAAAAACGTGTAGTGACATTGACGTTTGTAATGGAGTGATTGATATATTGAAATAGAAACGCCGTATTTAAAGAACTCAACTGGCATGCCTAAAAGTCATAAAATAAGAAACAGGACAGCTAAACTTGACCTTAAAAAGATAGATTGAGACGGGAGACAATTTTAATTATAATGATAGTGACAGTAATAGTTTGATTGTTGTGTCTGTAAGCTGCAGATGTTTTTTTTTGTGAATGTAGTATTGTAATGAAGCTAAGAAATGGCTTGAATTATATTGTTATCATTAATGTCAAATAAATAGTGCATATTTTATAATTTATTTATGCAAGCTATAAATAAATCAGAAGTAATTGTAAGTATTGTAATTTTATTTTATTTCTTTAATGAATTAATTGAATAATAAAATTTAAAATAGTACGTATATTAAACGAAAAAAACTCGAGTGTAAAACGAACCTGTAACGTGTCGCTTTAACAGCCGCACACTTTTACCTCAAAAGAGAAACTGAAACTAATAAATTTCTGTATTATAGGAGCCGACAAAATATAACAATCGTGTAATTATGAGTATAACTAAATGTATAAGTGGGATAGTCGCAAAGAATTGCTACTAATAATTATATATTAGATTAATATTTAAATTACTATTAAATACTAGTCTTAAGTAATCCTTCCATTTTTATAGCTAAAATAAATATATTTGTATTAAAAAATCTGCCTTTTATTGTGATCAAAATTCTTAATTGTAGTTGATATCTGCATAATTACTGCTTTACGTGTTTTTTGTATCTTTATGCTGTATCCCGCACACGGTAGTCATAGAGAACATAGTTAAGACACTCAGTTTTGCTTTAAGACACCAATTGCCCTCTGTCGCACGAAGCTATCACGCTTCCAGTTTTTGTATTACTCGATTATGTTAACTTTTTATATTACTCTAGAGATCCATATGAGGCTTTACTTGTTTAAAATTATTTTTTATAGTATTATAGCCATTGTTTCTACAATAAAGTTTCATCTAAATCTGTTCAGTAGTATTTAAGTGGAATAAATATCCATCCTTAGAAACTGTCACATTTATAATGTTAGTATAATTAAAAAGGAAAGGTGAAACAAATAAGAAAGTGTTGGAAGAAAAAATGTTTACTTATATTTTGTCACAATTAGAGTAATAATAACATAATGTTAACTAGTAACCTCCTATCTTTAAATCTAAATTATTATCATGTATATAATATATAATTTCAACAGCATCCTCTGTAAAGTCTACAGTAATGTCCGACAGCTTATCAAACGACTGTATGACTTTCATAACAACACGTCTGTTGACTTCTAAAGTACAATCTAACCACATATAACATATGTCTTTTAAATAACCTTTTTGTATAATACTCAGCAGAATTTCATCGAAATTCACCTTAGATTGATACTTCAGCGTTAATCTCTGCAACTTATCCGCATATTGCAAGAAGAACAGCAAAATGTCGCCTAAATTGAAATTTTCATTACCTAATGTCAAACTGCGGAGCTCTGTAAAGATTTTTTCGGGTTGCTTGAAAAAACGAGGTATGAACAAGTGGTTCGACTGCGTCATGAGAACCAGAGAAGTGAGGTTTGGACAACAAGTACCTATAGACACAATAGAATCTATATTCACAGATTGGTCCACATCCCACAGTGTGAAATGTGTTAAGTACCTGCCTTGTACTTGGAGCAGGTGAAGCAGAGTCTCAGTGTACGAGAAGAAGGATATGTTCAATTTATTTAACCTGAGATCGCTTTTTGTTATCTCTTCAAGCAATTTATTCCTATCCTCCTTTGAAGTTAAATGAGTTACAGTTAGCTCTTTTATATGGGGGCATGTTTTGATAAGCTTTCGAATACCTTTCGCCGATACCAAATGGCAATTAACTTTCCGAAGACTCAAAGGACCAATGCTGACATTTGAACGGATTATTGTAGAGCCGATATCACAAGATTCTATGTTTAGCTCCTCTAAGTAGGGGATATCTCGTAATAACATAATTATGCCAGATTGTGTGACACACCGACCGACCCTACTAGACTTTTGGTTCCTCGGAGGATCCATCGAGAGAATGCGCAGATGCTTAAGTTTGGTTATATAGGACAAACCTACATCGGAAACGTTTCTAATCAGTACTGAAGCATTTATTCGGGATTTGCAGACATCTACTCTGGAAACTATGTTCAATTCCTCAATAAGAGGGCATTTTGAAGAGATTATTTGAAGAATTTCGTCTGTGCAAAGGAATTTTAGATCGAGAACAATTAAACGTGTGAGGCAAGGGACCACTTTGATCCAGAAACGCTGAGATATGCCATGGTCAAGGTTACATTTGCGGAATACAGACAATTTTGGGTGAAGCAAGACATTGAGCAGTATTCGAGGGTCGCCGGGGTACACGCAACATCGTCTTTCTAAACAGAGGACATCAAATAACCTGAAACAGTAAAATATAGTTAGATACTTATTTTTTCAATTAATTAGTAAATTTTTTTTTGCTTCACGCTATCCTGCAACGTAGCAGAGCAAGCAGAGGGAACTTGGAAATCTAGTGATAAGAGACTTCATTTATGTTAAGAAACTTTCACAACTTTCTACTAAACTCTTTCTACTTAAAAATTTTTACAAGTGACTGGTGTTTTTAAAAGGATGTCATAGACATCCTTTTAAAAATATGTTAATAATGTTTATGATATAATTCTTATATCTCTAAAGGAGTGCTTTCAAATTCACTTTAGCATATTTTTATTTTCTCTTTGGCATGTCAGTCCTTTTAAATTATTTTACCTTTTAGTAGTATTGGGAATAAACCATAAAATATAAAAGACAAATTATATGTATTCTTTAATTTTAAAGGAAATTAGAGATAAGTCTTAATTGTTGTACAGCTTTTTAGTTTTGTCAGTGATAATTTGCTTTCCATTATAAATCAGAATTTGTTGTCAATTTTTTTTTATAAAAAATAATTTCCTTTCCTAATTGTGGAATATCATGTTAAAAATGATAAAAATAACTAATAATTTGTTTTTTTTTATATATCAAGATTTATAAAAAAAAAACAGGTAAGTCGCACTAATATTAAAATTGAAAAATGAAAAATGTTATTTAAAAAATAATATGTTGGTGTAAATTTCTTCAGCTTGAACGCCATAAATCTGTTCCTCAAAACTGACAGAAACTTCTTCTTAACACACTATCCCCCTGCTTTCCATCCTAATTCAACGAAGAATTTGGACCTCACAACCCCAGTTGAGGCTCAATATTCATCTGAACTAGCAGTAATGTATTTTTCCTTTATTTGGAGTTTATAGATTGAAAAAGAATAATGCAATTACTTATTTTAAAGTTTTCTCTTATTATATAGAATGCCTAATAATAGAATAAATACCTAATGCCTAATAATATAATGTGTTTTGCATTATTAGCCTAAATAAATTATAACTATAAGAAAATAAGGTAATACATGATAGCATAAAAAATATTTATTTTATACTTTGGGTGATTATTTAAATAAATATGCCTTAATGGACTAGATAAAAGGAACATAGTTTTCAAGATCTAACCTATTGTGAAGCAATCAAAGTAAATTAATTAAATAATTAACATTAGAAGTAACATAACGAAAACAAAGTTTGATACGAGTACCTGGATGGGAGTGTGGCCATCAGAAACTTTTTTATTGCGTTAATCTTTTTTTTACATTCCTCGTATTCTACTTCTGCAAAACTGCATTCTATAACATACAAACTTTTATTTATTAGGCTAAGAGTACTTTTGATAGATAATTTAAATAAGCTACTCGGTTGAAGATGAGGCGACATTATTATCTGAAAAATTAATCGACAAACCACCAGCGAACAGTAAATACTATTAGTTTGTCTCTTGGAAGTAATACATAGTGACAATTAAAGAATTATATGATATTTATTTGATATTTCAGTAAAACTTGTATTATACGCCTACGTACTAACACTTTTTGTTAATTGATAAATTTAATGATACGAATCTGTCACTTTAGTTGTCATTATAATTGACAGTTCTGGATCTGGTTCTTGCGTTACGTTTTAAGTGTTTTATTTAAGAAACATTGATTGATGAGATGAATTTAACTGTGTATTTTTTAAAATAATATGAATTTATAGGACTTTTTTTGTCTTTTAGCTCTTAGGATTACAGATATCGAAAAAATATCATTATCTATATATATTATATAAAAGGACTTGTCCTCACTGACTGAGGTAAGACGCACGCACTGCCGTAACCGCTGAGGGTAGAAACTTTAAATTTGGACAGATGTTTACTTTTGCAATCTGCACATCCATTAAGAAGGGATTTTGAAAAATTTTAACCCTAAAGGGGTGAAATAGGGGTTGAAAGTTGTATGGAAAAAAAATAAATCTGCACCGATTTTTATAAAATTGTAAATTCAGACTCTTAAAAATATTTAATTGAACACATGTTTCACGGTTTTTTAGAATTTACCCCCTAAGAGTGCCAATAAGGGGTTGAAAGTTTCTATGGAAAAATCTTTAAATCGCCACCAATTTTTATAAAATTTGAAATTTCCACTCTTCAAAATATATCATTGAACACATGTTTCGTGGTTTCTTAGAATTCATCCCTAAGGGTGCAAATAAGCGGGCGAAGCTGCGCGCGCCCACTAGTTATTTATAATGGTATTTTTTCTATATCGTTGAAACTTGGTGAATGGAATGGTCAGGGTGAATAGACACAAAACTAGAAAATGTGATGCTTTTCACAAAGTATATTAAAATTTGCGAGCGGGTTGCTAGTAAGAAACATGATACAAAAGTCATAAAATAGTAGTGATAAATTTTCTTTAACATTTTATTGCCCAAACATGATATTTAATAAAAAAAGAACTTTCTGTGGCTTACTTATTTGTCGAAATTACATACTATGGAAGACAATAAAACTACGTCAATGTCGTCAAATATGTTAATTAAAGTAAACAAGTGTAGGGTTCCGTAACTCAAAGGATATAACGGGAATCTATTGCTGAAACTTCCATGATTGTCTGTCTATCCTTTTGTGACCAGGCTGTATTTTATGAACCGTGATAGTTAGACAGTTAAAATTTTTACAGATAATGTATTTTTGTTGCCGCTTTAACAACAAAAATAGTATTGAATAAAATAAAACATTTTTGTAGTCCTTTTATTTATTCATTTATTTATTATATTAACAAATACATCTACACGAATATATTTTATTATACACTACAACACTATCTATGCCCTTCATAAAGCTCTAACTCTACGTAAATAAATACTTATACTTTAATAAATATGTTTTACACTTTCTTAAATATAAAAAATGATTCTTACACATATCTTGTGCTGTTTTGGTCACATAGGATTTTTACAAAGGTGTTGAAATATACTTGGGAGTTAAAATTATATAAATAAATATATAATTTGATTATACATTTGACAAAAAATTACTGCTAAACATCACAAAACTTAATATTTATGTTAATTAAATCCACAATAAAAAGGTGGGACTGCCGCCTATATTTATAATACCTATACCTAATTTTAATATAACCATTTAATTATATATTATATTTGATTCAATAATAATTTGCGCGAATCAATATTTACATTTGTATTATATGCTATAACATATTATATTCCATATATATTTTATATAGATATATATTTGCATTTTTTTTGTGAAAATTCGGTTTTATAGGAACAAGTTGAAAAATGAGTTGCATAATATTTAGCAAAAAAAATAAAAATAAAAGCTTAAATACTTATTAATAAAATCAACAAATATACATATTTTAAGGCATAACAAAAATTTATAACATTAAATTGTGAAGAATTTTATTCTTAATTTATTTACATAAAAATAATTGTCATTTCAATTACTTAAGTAAGAAATTTATCTTATCTTTTTGTTTGATAAATATAAAGTGTTTAGTTCCTACTTATATAATTTTAATTTTGAAATGTTTTATCCAGTAGATTCTTTTAAAAAATTAAATGTCACAAGATTCGAATAACAATTATTATAAATCTATATTTTACTCTTATTTTCATTAATTTATAATAATTATATATTCTGTACATATAATAAAATGTTTTGGCACTAGGCTTTTCATAAGTTTTTTTTCTAAATTACAAAATTTATGTACATCTACCTACTGAGAAGTTTGGTGACTATTCTTTCAAAGACTTTTTCTTGCAATTAAATTACGCCAATATCGTTTAAAACTCGGTAAGAGCCAGAAAACAGACTAAAAACAATATTGAGTAATATTAAAAAAAAAATACTAATATTCGGAAACTAACTGATTTCTATTTTATTCTGAATATTTATCAAAAGTGCGATGAAAATATAAATTTCAAGTAGGTACCTAGGTACAAGCGTGCGACTGTGCGCGACAGGTTGTGGGTTCGATTCTCACTCAACGAAATGAATATTTTTATTTCTTCGCTCTGTTACGTTTCTCGTTCAAGGCAAAAGGCGGCGCCACTCAACACGCAATGCTTCCACAATTCGCCGGAAAGTGGAATGGAAGTGCCTTTATGGGGATGGAGTGTCTTAACACTACGTTTCTAGGTATATACAAAATGATCCGGGATCTTTCTACCTACATACACATTTAAATAACTGATCAAACGCGAGTTGTCTGCAATGGCCATCTTGAAAAACTTTTCCATACTTAATTTCTGTAATAAAGGTTGTACTGGCCTTTGAGGACTTATTTGATTCTTTTAGTTTTACGTATAGCATTATATTTATAGAAAACGAAAATGTCTCTATAATATCAACGATTTGGCATACACTATCTATTACTAAACTATGTATCTATACTATTCAAATATTAATTAAATAAATATTCAACGAATAAAATAATGAATAATCAAAAACTGTATATTATTTATAATTAAAATGCTTATTAATAATTGACCGCCAACAATAAGTTGGTCGTCGTAACCATTCTCTCGTTCGTTTCTTAACCATCCATTTAAATCATTCAATTCTTCAATTCTTTCTCCATTTTGATTATCAGTATTATTATTATTTGATGATTTTTTTAATATAACATTATTATTTTTGGCTATTTTATTATTATTTTTATGTGATTTTGCGGCTTTATTACGGCCGTTTGGGAAAGCGGATCAGAGTCGCTTGTGTGAATCCGTACTGGAGCTTTTGAGAGAACCGAATCTTCTAGAATGACACGAGCTGGTTGTCGTCTCCCGGTCGAGGCTTGCCGCTCGCAGTATGAGACCCCTCGATTGGTGTATAGATGAATCTGGTCTCGTCTGCAGTGCATATATATTTTTATTATGTTACAAACAATCTTATAGTTTTGAATTTTATAACTAAAATAAAATATAAAAATAAAAATTAAATTATATAAGTGTCTGTGCTAATCAATCAAGTTAATAATGCGCCCTAATATACCCAGTGAACTAGATAAGCGAGACCTTTCAGGGTGCAGGGGCAGAAGTGTGCGAGTGTAAACGTGACAGGTTGTGGATTCGATTCCCATTCGAGAAGAATATTTTTTCTTTTTCTTTGCGTTGGTAACGCGGCGTTGAGTTCGTTGAGAGCCACATAAGACGCAATGTCTTTAAATGAGAACGTATTCTCTTAACATACCCAGGTTTCCTCTGTCCATATATATTACGGGAAACTACAGACGGGGATTAGTAGGGTTCCGAGTTTCTTAACTAGTTTCCATTTGTCTATCCTATATCCTATATGCTGGACACAGCGTGAGGTTAAAAAAACATATACATAAATAAAGCATTTGCCTGTTCTCCTGCAGATCCAACTCGATGTCTCCCAGTGCTGTCAGAAAAAGAAGTTTCCAGCGACCGATGGGAGGTCTCGCTAATGGACTGCGATAATAATTGCGTAGTTGAGTTGGAATCTTCCAAATTGGACAGATCATCTGGACTGTCCTCCCGTTGTGGAGTATCGGATTCCTAAAACCAAATTCATTCATTCATAACACGGTGTTAATACTCTCTATGTACGTAGAAGGATATAAAAGCTTCTATTGAAATTTTGAATGACAAATGAATATAAAATCTACATTATTACTTGAGAACCATTTTATTAAAACTAAATAGTAAATGAATTAAATTTTCACAATCTTCTGGCCCATAAAATAAAAATACGACTTTTTATTAGAAAATATAATTGTCGAATATAAAACGTCCTTTTTTGAATTCGAATTAAAATAGAATAGAAAAGAATCTCAACTGACTTCTTCCAAATCTCTGAGCCTACATGGATAATGGTGGCGTCTGTTTTCATCTCGTTCCATCTCTCGTTCCCTCTTCTCGAGTTCATCAGCCAACATCATCACTTCCCAATCGCTTCCGCTTCCTGTAAAAGTTATAATAACTAAATTTTCTTTAATACTAGTGGGCCGTGCGGGACTACGCCCGCTTGAAATAAATAAAATATTAATAAAGAAATTCAAAACTACAGATTCAGTCAATTCAGTAAAACAGTTAGGCAATTAGCAAATTTGTCGATCTAAATAGTTTAAATTGACATAACTTTTTATTTATGAACCGATTGTAATAAAATAAACCTTATGTTTTCGGAAGCTTGCCAAAATCCAATAGTGAAAACCGCATCTAAATCGGTGAAGTCGATTCTGAGATTAGCGATAATAAACGCACAGACAAACAGACAAAAATTTTTAAAATCATTGTTTTGTGTTCTATTACGTTAATAAAGGTTCCCAATAATATATTTTTTCCAAGTACAGACACCGACCCCCTTACGATTTTATTATAAGTATAGATATAGATGTAGATGAAATGAATTATGATAATTAGATATAGCCGTCGTGGTGCAGAGAGGTGTGTTTGCATGACGATTATAGGTTCGATTCCCACTCAGAGGACTGAAGTAATTCATATTTTGTATTTGTACCGAGTTAACTAATGATTACAAAGAAGTACTGGTACCTGTAATTGGCGAAATATTGTCTTGTGCGGAAAAACCTCGGCTCCTCCTCATGCTTGTGTCAACAAACTCTTCGAAAACCGGTGTCCGGGGAACAGATTCAGAATCACTATTTGATGATGTTGATGTACTGAAATAATAAAAAAAATATGTTTAATTTATATTTTACTCATTCTACAAACTTGTAGAATGAGTTATTACGTACGTTTTCATCCGACTGTATTTACTGTATTTTATATATGTAATATTCTTTATTACTTCATGCCTCCAAAACCGCTGAACAATAAGCAATTTACATAATTGAGGTGTCGTTTGATTTGTCTTAGAAGTCCAAGTGTTTTTAAATAGGTAACGATAAAAAATCAAACATGGCGGCTGTACAACAAGAAACACTAGGGTTAACAGTCGGGACCCTATTTTCTCCAAACAATTTAATATTTATCACGTAAAATTTAATGGGGTCCCGGGTTTTTTAGTCTCACACAGCTAGGTAGGCATATGGAATCTAGTGTTAAGGACACTCCGTTACCCACTTTACGCAAAATTCTGGAGGCATTTGGGTGTGGAGCGGCTGGAGTCTTTGTCCGCCTGGCCAGCAGCTGGGTTCACCTACCAATGTTAATAATTTAAATTATTAATATACCTTTCACTCCAACTGCAATCACTGCCGATGTCAAGTACGATGTCATTGCAGTTAGTTTTAGGGGTTGCGCCGCGACTGTACCCGAAGAACGAACCGAGGCTGAATTTTCTATGCTGATGCTGTTGAGAACTGCGTTCTGTAAAATAGACAATAATTTGACTAAAACATAAAATTAATGAACCTATGTATATTTTGTTTAAATAAATAAAAAATATGAACAAGTATATTAGTTAGGGAGGCGAAGCAGCAAACTGTGGAGTCACTCGAGCGTCATGGAGACCTATTGGGTTGCGAAGCTTAGATGATAACAAGAAAAAAATGTCATATAAAAAATTTCGTTTCACCGGTGGG